>PNEQ01009431.1:39871-129730 GCA_003012365.1 Medauroidea extradentata
TGTGCCATTTTGGCTCATTTTCATGCTAAAATATGTGATAATTTGGGTGCAAGAATCTAAAAATCCATTGTGTTCATTGCAACGGAAAAATTCAGATAGAAACTTTGATGTATTAGTGACAAAACAATGTAGCGATTTTGTGATAGAGATATTAGTTCATTTTGGAAAAATTATTTTCGAAATCACTGCAAAACTACCAAGCATGGCCTTAAAATGTACTGTAAACGATGTTAAGAGTAACCCTTCTGTACTAGCATGCAAGATTGCCGTTGATCTAATTTTACTATGGGACTTTAAAGCGATGTACACATAACTTTATCGTTTGAAAGCCTGTATAATAGTTCAGGGCACGGTTCTGAGTACTGCACACATCCTGTTAGCACATTTTGAAGTTATCGTTAGTTTTAGATTTTTTTTAAATATAAAGGAATTGCATTGTGTGATTTTAAACATTTTAGCACATAACCCATACTATCCAATTTCAGTGTGCATTATTTCATTCGTGTAAGACAGTTGGATTTTGTCATTAGCATGTTCCCGTAAACTGCACATTGTGACTTTGACCTACCGCTATGGGAACGCAATGAAAGCTAAAAAAGTTTCGCGAGTGGAAAATGTAGTCAAATGTAACGTCTGTAAAGCTATCACTACGTCGTTCAAATATAAAATATAAAATTATGAATTTGTGCCACGTGAACACCCGTAAAACGTCTATTAAAGAGCGTAATACATCCATTTATCTTAAAAATACCAGTCTGATGTGTACTTCTGCAGTTAAAGCAGTATGGCGGCTGGCTATTTGCTGACTACCTCGCCATCATTTCGACCTTATGTTACCCCCGTGGACGATAGGCGTTTCTGCCATGTTGCTGGACAGCGAAGTCATGTTACTGGCGTGGCTGACTGAGTTTGTCGTGGTACCGGATATTTCACTTCTGTATTTCTAAATATTCTGTGATGGTGTCTAAACAACGACAGTTCATACTTGTCTGGAACATGTTATTTTTTCGAACATTGGTACGCAAAGGACACATGTGGAATAGTTTCGTAAAAAAAGCGCGTGGCAAACGGTGCCTTTAACGAAGATAAAACATGGCCGTAGTATCCAAAGTAAACGCCCAGGTTGAGCGTGTCGCAGCTGCTGTCACAATGTTTGTTCTGCTGGGAGCGCGGGACAGGGACGAATCGACCGCATGACGTCCGCGTATCTGCGGGCAGCCCGCGCCGACATCAGACACAACCCCTCGCTCTACACGCCTATACCGAGTACAACGTTCGAGAAAGTATCGGCAAAGTCTCCTAGCCATGAAGAGGTTGTCACAGCAGTTCCAAGTCGTTGCGAGTAGCTATGTGAAGTGTCGCACTGTGTGAGTAAGCGTGACACTGGCTAAACGTCGACTACGTGTGTTGAGTTTTTGATGATGTTACTGTGATTTATCGCACGGCCGCACACGGGGGAAGGGGGGAGGAGAATCCGAGCCACCCACCCAGAAATGTTTGAACTTGCACTAGATAGAACTGTGAAATGTGACCTTATGGAAACTGCTTAAGGTCATTCTAGAGTGGAAAAAATCATGATTTCATATTTGTAGATGTTACTTTGGAGTAGGCCTAAAATTATCTCTAGCAAAAATATTAGCTCAACCAATTTTCCCGTAATGGCATAATGGCATTTCGAAGACAAAATTTGCATTTTTTTAGTACATACCCCCCCCCCCCCCGGAATAAAACAACCTACATAATGAAACTAAAAAATTCGCAGTAAAAGTACATGCCACGGGCTAGGACATTAAGTGTATGAATTCCAATACAAATTATTTCCTTGTATTTAAAAATAAAATTTCTAAAACTTGCAAAATAAAGAAAAAATTTCAGGAAAATTAAAAAATAAAAAACACTGTTTGATTTTTTCGTATAATTTAAGCCCTAGCTGGTGAGCTGGTGACATGTTCTTTTACTGTGAATTATTTAGTTTCATTATGTTGATTGGTTTTTTCAGGGTGTACGAACTAAAAACATGCAAATTTTGGGAAAACTAGCTGAGATTTTTTTTTTTTGTAAATGGAAAATGTATTACCAAGTAACGTCTATATAAGCCTTAAAAATATAGCCATAAAAATATATAATCATGATTTTTCCCATCTTGAACGACCTTAAGAGGGCGTGGTACATAATTCAACGCTCAAAGTGTTAATCTATAACTGTAGGTTTCTTGAAGCCATTCGCGAAAATTAAACAATATCAATCCTAGACAATAGTTTTAGCTAACGTTTTAAACAAATCTCTGACGTCGAAACCTCGTCCGTTTAACTGCGTAACGAATTGGTAATTCTGGATAAATATTTATACATGAACTTAGCAAATACCATTATCTAGGATTGTTATTAAGTACTTTATCCATATTGGCTTCGACAAAAGCGTAGAAATCAATTGATGTTTTCAGCGTTTATTTATCTACCACGCACTCTTAAGCCTACCTCAGAGCCACAGCGGGAGCAAGCATAGGGTTTTACATGTTAAATTGTTTTCGATGTCGCTCAGAACCTGTTGAAGCTACATACACGCTACCTGTGACATATTTATTCATCTTGTGGCCGAGAACATTGCTACAGGATCTTTTAGGCAGTTTTTTTTCGAGAATCTGCAAATTGTGAGCAAAACCGTATTTTAACGCACAGAAAACGTTCAGAAATTGCTATGCACCGTTTTGCCCTACAATTTTGTTCATATAGCAATATTTTATTTCTTTCGATGCACTACATTGTTTCAATTCGAAAGCTATAGCACAAAATGTGACAGAGCCCCACCGGGTGTAATTTAACATGCTGCCGCCAGAACTCTGATGTAGGCAGTGTTCTTAAATAGCATGATTTGAACCTTGCATCCCAAATTTCTCCAGGTAATCGCCTCCGGACCAAGGGCTTTGATGCTGGAGGAAAGAGGGTGGTTATCTAAATGACATATTTCCAAAACTTCGGGAACTCCTAACACTTTTCATTGGTGTATTAGGACATTTTTAAACTTGAAAACACGAACAAATGCTGACAGTTCACTTTAAACTTCAGCTATAGGTCGTTCGGAATAAACTGAGAACTAAAATGTAGACCTTTGAAAAATATCACTGACAGTTACTGCATATTATTAATTCACTGTTAATTGTAGATGATTTACTGCTTGTACGGTTGGTAGCGTAGTTACTGAATATAGTTCCTTGTATTTTCTTATTTAAATACAACAATAAATCAATCTATATCTACTTAATTGTTTATTATAGTTAATAAACTATCTTTATGAAACTGTATCGAGTCATACCGACTGCATAAATTTATTTTACACGCGAAAACATCAAGTGAAATGTCCAGAGAGGTTAGACATTTGCTGAAAATAGAACTACAGCAGGCCTTTTTTGAGTGCTCACTTTATTCCGAACCGTCTATACCTATCTGTTACCTGCAAAAAACAGACGAACACTTCTTCACATTATTTTATCTTAGGCCTTATACACACGGGCATCTTTCTTGTGCAAGAAATTGAACATCAAAGGTATAAGTCACAGCTAGTATCCTATCGAAGCAGTTGTTTAGTTCACATCACCAACATTCCCTTGTACAAATATTAAATTCTTGAATGCAGATTTTAAGTATTTGGTTTCTACTTTTTTGCCCCTTAAATATCACATATTTTGTTGTCCAGATAAGCCAAAATTAAGCAATTTTTTTTTTGCTATAGTTAACGGTACGTTATTTTAAAAAACGCTCTGACAGAATTGTGTGTCGTATGACTGTACACAATCTAAAAAATTTTCAAAGCATTTAGATTAAAAATATTTCAGTTATTTCAATTTTTTTTTTAAATAAATGAAATTTCATGACCTTAAGAACGAGGTCTTAACAGCCGATGAAGGTGAAGTGAGAAGAAGAGACTACATAACAACAATGCTTGAACCAGGATTCGAACCCAGGGCCTCTCGCCCCGTAGACCGGTGCTTAACCGACTACGATACGAAGGCTGGTGTGTCTACTTGCATTCGTAATCTATAAGCTACCTTACTTTCTTACTTTGGGTTGTTTTTAGGGAACGAATATACCCTTTTTTTCGTCATCTTAGTAAGATAACACTGCCCTATTATCCACTTCACCTATCAAGCCGCAACTGCTTAGTGATATAACAATCTAAGTAAGACAAACGAGAATCCTTGTTATCCACGAATATTACACGTAATGAGTTTTTCATCTATACTCTTAATACAATATCCTCCATTGTTGATACAATGACGAAGCCGTTCTCCGTCGCTACTTAAAATTCCGTTAAGTACCAATACTTCCCGCTCAACCATAGAGATTTATGATGAAGGCAACTTCCCATGAGTTTGTTGCCGCTCCTACAGAACTATCCGCAGAGAAATATGAAACTACCGACAACGGTTCAATCAGTGTTTAAGGAATATAATATGTGATCTTTAACCCTCAAAATCACAGTGTACAATGAAAAGTACACACAGTCGTGTGTGGCAGTTAATCTTGGTTGAATTTTTCTTTGGGGAGGGAAGGGGGGAAACGTGTATAGTATGTCCACAAGCTGATATGCTAATCACCTCCTTAAATGTATGTAATTAACAGAGCAAAAACGGTGATTGCTAAAAATCCGTGCAACATCGCCGTTGGACGTACATTGCCTTACCAACAGAACAGGCAAATGTATGAGTTTACAAGGTTAGTAGAGTAACTATGTACAACGTAATTAAATGAGACCTCGGTGTTCGATAATTAGCTGTAAAATCATTCTACAAGTCTAACGAGTAATTAAAAAATAAGAAAAATCGACAGACGTCAAAAACGTAACCTCACTTTTTCGTACGTAAAATACTGTATCTACTGTTTGCAATTACAAGTAAGACTGTACTGCATTGTATCGTCAAATCTATACTTACCAAGCTGTAAATTGTGCCGTATGTAAAATGGCTACGACCTACATTTTAACAATGAACGTGTCTTCCAACAAAAAAATAAATAAAAAAATTAAAACTTTAAAGCCGGTCGGGATAAAGTGAGCAATTATATTAAAATATACCCTTGCAAAAATTACAGCCGTAATGAATATAATTCCACATTAACCATTGCTACCGCACTCTTTGTGTTGTTGGCAGAGAATTACGGCATGCAACAAAGTTCCACGTAGGTTACTTACATATTGAAATGCAACAATTCTGAATTAAATTAAGTGGAATATAAATAATTTTAAAAAAACTTTGTTTAGTTTCCTACCGACCACACAATTCAACTCACTCACAGGCTCGGATCATAGATTGGTTATGAATCCTCACCACTCCGATATAAACCTATTATATTTTTATAAAGATTATAATTTTTTCCAGCTATATATTAAATAACGAGCTGTACTGTGAACATATGCCATTGCAATATTTTATCCCAAAAATCTTAGAATGAGGAATACAAAGAAACAAACGAGGAACGAATAAAATAGAAAACAAGCCTAGTTTGGCGGCAGTCAACACATCCACACTGTAAAAAATTTCCTCCGTCGATTTACGGAATTTCCGGTAAAAATTTCTCCAGATACCTCCGTGAATTCACGGAAACTTATTTCCGTATCCAACAGAAGCTTCCGTAAAACAGTTTCATCATACGGAACTGAGCCATACTTACATGTCTATAATGCTACAATTGCATTTATACAGATTTGCAGATTTACCGGTTATGTTAGTAAAATCTATCCGTGATATTTACAACTCTCTAACCCATTCATTTTCGATTTTTTCTGTGTAAGTGTCCGCAGCAGACTTATGGACATATTACGTATGATTCCGTAGTGTATATTGACTATAGACATTTCCGTATTTTACTCTTACGTACACTATTTCCGTTTATTAACGGTACATTTCCGTTAAAATTTATAATGGTGTACATGAGAGTATTTCAAGTGGTACCGAACGCCAGTGGAATTTTTAGTACGTTACTGAGGAGTACTAAACAACAGTTGCCAAAAACTCTCACAAACATTAGGTGGCACTGTTAAAAATAATTGTCGTTGCTTTACGGAGAAGTACTGGTAAAAAATTCTCCAGAAGTGTCCGTTAATTTACGGAAAGCAACTAGCTCCACTTATGGAAACTCGCATATTTATGTGACTTCTTTATGATGCAGTCGCAATAATGCGTTCGGTTATTTATTTAGTTTCTTCTCGCAGTTTGACATATGTTTAATTAATGAAACATAATTATGTATAGCTGTGTAAAAAATAATGTTTCCGTTAATTAAACAGACGTTTCCGTAAGATTGTCCGTAAATTCACGGAAATTTTTAACAGTGCATAAAACAAAACAACAGAACATGAAGGATCCCATTAGTAATCAGTGAACAACAATTGTAGGAAAATAAAATAAACTATGCTTATTTTCTCATTTTTTTTGTTTCTCGTTTGATTGTTTGCCTTCTTAGTCCCATTCCAAGATATCTGGGACGTAATATCGCAATGGCATATGTCGACAATAGCACATTACGTTATTCGGTCCTATTGCAAGAAACGTTCAAAGGCATGTATATTAAATGGTGGACAAAAAAAATTCAAAATAGTACAGTTGTGCACCCTAAAATCACAATTTTCCTGGGAGATGGCCTCATATGCTTGGGGTACTTGGTATTAATGTATGGCATTTCTCCCCCCCCCCTTTTTTTTTCTCCTAAAATACCCGTTTAAATCTGTGCGTAGCCTAAAAACACCGCCCTCCATTGTCAGCTCATTGATCTGTCTGCGATCATGGTGAGTTCGTAGTTTCACTGATAGATAGTGTGAGAGAGTTTCGCGAATAAGCGTTGTTATCATTGCGTCATTTATTTTGTGATGAAAAATATATTATCTTAACACACAGGCAAGTATGTCAGAAATAAATGTATGTTAACACTATTGTCAAAATATTAAAAATATCATCTGTTCTGTAGTATTTTTGAGTTTTAACACTGTCAGGCTTTGTGTTAAGGATTCTTTACAATTAATTATCTCATTTGTTTACTTTTTAACATTTATCAATGATTGGACGTAAATAAAGAAACATAATATTTATGTATGTGGCTTGTATTAGTGGCTACTGCAGTTTTGTTATTCGAATGTGACCCTGAGTAAAGTTGGAGCCTACAGGTCTATTTAATAACAAACTAACAGAGGACTTTATGTCAAATTTTTTAATTGATAAGCACAGCTTAAATGACATTATTAACCTGAACGTTTGGTTTTGTTTAGTTAAAAAAAAAACTACCTACGTTTATTTATAGTTTTCTAGATGTTTAGTTTAATAACGTTGGACAGAAGATATGTGTAAGCCTGCCATCTACCACATGTGTGATGATACTCGGAGTACTAACAAATGTAAAGTTTTCGCGTAGCGATTGATAATTTACACGTCTAAGAAAATATTGAAGGGAAGCAATGTAGGTGACACTGGTACGCACTTTAAGCGTAAATCAGGCCTTTGAGGTTAAAGCACGTGTGGCGAGAGCGCATGCGTTTTTATATGATACTCTTGTAAAGGAGTAAAGAACTTTAAGAAGTAAAACAATGATATTAAACGTGTGGAAAAATGGCGCAAAGCAAAAAATAATACTAGTCTACTACATTACTGTTTACTTATCAGGCTGAAATTTTTGCAGCTGGAACCATTATAAAACAGTGGAACTCACTCCCACTCACACCTCATCCTCGGCCATGGGCCACTGTATTATGCAGGATTTTAAAAACTCATATCTAATGAGTAGAGACCTTAGAATGTCACGTTGTTATCTGATAACAGACCAGAGCACAAACTGCTGTGTGCTTATCAGACTTCTGTTTTTGGACCATAGTTCGTGTGGCACGCCTGAAGGACTTTTACAAACAATCATCTAAGTTCAACTGAATGGTGTTATCCAGAATGCATCCAAGCTACAAACGTAAAGAACAGAAAAAATAAGCTCATAAATAATTATACATTAACATTTCAGTAGCTAAGAAACCAAAGTCAACCATAGGTAGGATATATTTAAAATGAGAATATAATAACTAACAAAATAACAAAAATATTTTAGTAGCAATTATTTATGTTCTACTTTATCAAACGTGGGATTGTCTCCTGCACAAAACTCACCTGTAAAGCGGCCATAAATGGAACTAACGCCCGGAGCCAGGAACTTATAGCTAGGAACTAGAAAATTTCGCCAATTCAATTACCTGTAGGCTAGAATCCATTGTACATGCATACTCAAGCCCCGACTATTTTTCCACTAGCTGCTACTTTGTGGAACAGCAAACAATGGACGAATAGATGGGGCCTGACTATGCATAGTACAATGCGATTCTAGCCTACAGGTAATGGAATTCGCGAAATTTTCTAGTCCCTACTTATAGTATTTCGCCAAATAATAACACGAAATTTGTATTTCTCTTCTAGGTGTAGGTAGTATTTAATATCCCACTACACCCCTGACGTACAAACTCTTAGTTTTTAAGTCATAATATGTTTTAGAGAAAAAATAAAAATTTATTCAGATAGAAATAATTTAATGTATGTGATCTTTAACATTTTCGCAATAAATTTACTTTATGCATTTCATTAAATTTGTAAACAATCAGAGAAAAAATTTTACATGAGTTTTTTCTCTCATTGTTTACGAATTTCATTAAACAAGTAATGCCGATTCAGCGCAAAAATGTTAAAGAACACATACATAAAATTGGTTCTATCTGAACATATTTTCTATTTTTACATTAAAACAAATATTGCGACTAAAAAACCAAGAATTTGTAGGTATATCAGAGGCATAGTGGAATGTTAAGTATACCTTGAGAAACGCTCAACACCATGCATGCAGCAGGCGAGGAGTGCCTTTATTGCTTGAGGCTGCAATAACAAACATCTGCTGCAAATGCCGCACGAATTGCTCAGCTTACCGTGAATATCTTATACCACAGTCAGGTTTACGGGACGCAGCAACGACCAACGCGAGCGGGAACAAATATCCGACAACCTGACACGCAGGGGTGAAACGCATTGAAAAATTACGTGTGGAGTTGTAATGGCGCGCAAAGGCCGCGTCACGCGAGGAAGCGTTTAGCCGCGAATTCCAAATGGAATGACGCGTGCGGCGCCCTCGACTGGACACCAGTCAGTTTTATGTCCACCAGGTTGCATGCCTCGGTGACACACAAACAGCTCCGGCGTTGTCGCTCGGTATTCGAAATGGTGCCACTACTTGAGAGAACACTGCTGAAATGCGTTGCGAACGTTACAAACTACTATGTATTTTCCAAAAAATCGTTCTTGAAAAATCAACCATACTCAAAAATTTAAAAATACATTTTTACAGAAACTTTACCTAATTGGTAACATCTGTATGATAAGATAAAAAAAAATTATACCCAAGAGAAAGAGAAAAATTGTGCAGTAATCACTCAATTTTTTTTTAAAATAAAACAAAATAGATACTATAGATAAAATACTGCAAATACATTTTAGCCGGACGAATGCGTATATGTGTATTCTGTAGCGAGAATGGGGCTAAACAAGAGCAGGTCACGGAAGTTTTGGGAAAAAGTAACCAGGGGGTAGGCTGTGGTGTGAATAACGCCGGGACTCACGAAGTAAGTTTAAACCCACCAACTTCTTCAAGTTTAAACAAGCTCGGAAAGAAGTGAAGTAATATATTTTGAACAGATCTAAAAATTGGTATGGTTTTTCAAATAAATAATATTATTGAATTAATCAAAAACCAACTATGTGTCTTGAGTGGTATGAGAGAAGTAAAAACAATCAGTCAAACGGAAACATTAGGTTTATAGTACGGCACACAATTTCGCCTCAATTTTTTTTTTCCAGTATTACGCTTTTTTAATGTCACCTGTTTCCATGTTAGTTATCAATTGAGGTTTGGTCATTTTCATTACCCGTTTACCATTTTTTCACCTTTTAACACTTTTAATCACATATTAATATTGGTTCCGCTATATTATTATAATTTTTGTTATAATTTTTATATTTTTATTTACCAGGGAATTTTATGAATTTCTCTGTTGGATGTACTGAAAGTTAAACCAACTTTCATAATATTGGAATAGTTGAATTTTTTTATGGGTATCGCATAATTGAAACTGCATTTTTATAGATTGCTAGCATACTGCAAATAGTCTACTTATTTAATTTTTTTTGGATACGGCAAAATAAAATATTAAGAATTAAAATTATAAAAATAAAAAATCGAATATTTTCTTTTTAACTAAAAGGAATTGGTAATTACAATAACTTTCGCTATTAGCTCTTCAAAATGCTGCCAGCTTATAGTGGGTTCAATACAGTAGGTTGGTAAACCAATCACAGAAAATTACCTGTGCGTTTTTTATTTATTCCAGGCGGAAGGTGATGCACAAGATGGCTGAAGTGAGTTACTGTTGAACAAGACGCGTACGGAAATAAAATGGCTGCTAAGGGCAAAGTTCAAGATCACATGTAAGGTTAATGTCACATCAAATATGGCTGCCAAGATGAAAGCCAAGCCGAAGATTACCAAGCGCACCCGAGGACGCCCGAGTCGACACGAAAGTTGTGACTATGTTTAATGATCTTTCTGTCGATGAGACGCAGTGCCCAGTTAAATGAGTGAATAAATAATAAAAGTGATTGGAAGTGATTTAAGAGTATGTGTTGTCCATTTTTTTAACCGACTAATATTGTAAGTAAACAAATAACACAGTAGTACTAAATTGTACGTTACAAATGGACATATCTCACGAAGTCTACTGTAACAGCACGTCATTTCGTTTCAAAGGGATTTCTTTGTGTTAAATTACACTGGGCTCACAGATTAATGACGGATTCACAACCACACTTAATGTACGTACGAACACACGCGCGTACGTTAAGTATTAGAGAATGGATTCACAATAACGTTTAATCTAGACATGTGCGGAAATTGTTCATGTCATAACAAAATGTCGGTAATAGATTATCGTACTTTATTTTTATTTTTCGAGGTGAATAAAATAATTAATTACCACAAGGTAAGAGATTTCTTAATATAAATTAAAGTTTAGTTGAGTCTCATGTTTCCACATGCTTCATTCACAGCCACCAGCGTACGTACACGTACGACGTAGACTTTGTTATGTACGTACGCACGCTTCGCAAGGACGTGAATGCTAACATGCACGCACGAGTTTTCTACTTTTACACATACTTACGTTCGTACGCTACGTGGGGGTTGTGAATCCAGTCTAGTCAAAGCAGTTACGTTTTCCGTTTCAGTCGTCGCTGTGCCATGCCGAGCATCAAGTCGTCCAATGAGTTTCCACCTTTCTAACCATAAAGCGTTTGCTGCTTTCAAATGTGGGTTCAAAAATTTTGTCATAGGCCTATTAGTCCCCGCGTTTATCATCTTGCCTTTAATGAGTTAAGTTACTACGAAAACAACAAAAATTAATCCGCGGTGTTCGGTTTATTTATAACGCCGACCAATCAACTCCACACATATTGCAAATCATACCGCCAGCAAAACTTTGGGAAATAATTATACTATAAAATATTTTTAAATTTCATGTAAATGAATGTAAACTTAAAGTTTATTTGTCAGGGCAGCAAAACTCCCAATGAATCCACCCGATGCTCATGGGCGGTTGAACCACTAGGTCAGAGGGGTCAAATAAGCTCCTAATAATCAGTTGTAACGGCCAGTTCTCAAAAGATCTACCACATAGGCGCAGAATAATTAAGTAGCAAATAGAGACTGTTTAGCAACACTTAGTTCACTTGAACCTTTTACGTAGTTACCAACCATCTAAACACATAAATCCAATCTGTGTAGCTGTAAAATGAGTGTGCAATTTATTTACATTCTTGATACCCTAATAACGAAAACCTTTCCACCACCCGTACTTAATGCACAAATTTAGAAAAAATTTTCGATTTACTTTTCTATATAAGCTATCTCCATATAAAATTAATGCAGTCGTCCTGGCTCATCCTGTATTGTTACATAATAATATATTATCCTAGTTTTTCTTACACACAAACATTTCCTTGAAGATAAGAAATAGAGCGTTACATTTCGTTTAGTATTATCCTCTAGCTACTGGCAGAGCACACAAAAGATATTCAATATCAAGCACTGTAAAAAAATTTTCAAAATGTATTCAAATATAAATAAGTACAAATTTAAAAACACAGCAGTGCTGAAACGATGGTAGGTCTATAGCGAACCATTCACCTCCAGGGGCTTGGCCAGCACAAGGGAGACAAAGAGCTGGTCGGAAGTCAGCCACCATGTCGCTGGTTGGTGTCGCGATCCGAACAACTGCACACAGAACGTGTTCCGGATGAGTGCGGCCAGTAACCGGTCAACGAGACTACTACAGTGGAGCATCAGGTGCGGGTCCAGAAGTCACTTACAGGCAGTGTTGCCAGATGTACCAAAGTTTTGCTATGTTTAGAATCGCGATAAGTGATGGATCGAGACCGGAAAAATTCGCGGGTTCACTGATCTATTAGCTAGTCTCCTAGAATATCTGTGTACTCAAGTAGGCAATATTTGCTCATTGGCTGTTCGCTGATACAGTTATATCATATGATTAGGGACCCCAGTTTTTCGAGAAGAGAATTTTGCCCCACTTCGTTTTGCCGTGTGCACGTCTGCAGTTCTGATTCGTGGTCAGTGATTGGATAATTTAACTCTCACGAACCTTAGGAATCTATCGGCAAATCACAGCTGCGTGGTGTTGCAGGAACGTTATTGTAATTGGCTCAGTCAAATGAGACACGTCTCATCACATAGGCACGTTGCCAAAAAAGATGTGTACGTAAGGCACTGGAACAAATTGGGGCAAAATTCATTTCGTGAAAAAACAGGATCCCTACATATGATTGAGCCTGCATTTACTTACTTCTTTACTATTGGCTCAGCGATCTCCAGGAGGTACCAAATATGTCAAAAACCAATTGTGACAGTGACACGAACTTACAGATACTTGAAATCTAGCTTGTGCTTAAACGAAAACCGCAAAATGTTCAGGTCTTTAGTAATGGAGAAATGATCTTGGCCAGATTGGGTTACAATGCCTTATGTGCACATGAGCAGCTCTGCTTCATGGTCAGTGATTGGATGTTGTAGCTCTCACTTGTCTCGGCGTTTCTAAAAGTAAGTCAGAGACGTTTGCTGACACGATATCCTTATTCTGATTGATGCAGTCAAATGAGGTACATGTCTGAGGAAAGGCTCGCTGCTAATAACTATGAGCAGTACACGTAGGGGATATGAAACAAATTGGTGATAACTAAGGACCCCTGATTTTCGCGAAAAGAATTTTGCCCCACATTGTTTCAGTGACTTACGTGCACATCTGCAGCTTTGCTTCACGGTTATTGGCAGCGTGTCTTTGTGAAGTAATGTCTCTCATTTTACTTAGCCAATCACAATGACGTTACTACAACTTCACAAGTATGTGATTTGATAGTAAAACCCCAAGACACGTCAGAGCTAAGACGTCCAATCACTGATTGTGAAGCAGAACTGCAGATGTGCACGTAAGTCACTGAAACAAAGTGAGGCCAAATTCTTTTCCTTAGTGATAACTTCGTGGCTTTAGCTAAGTAGTGCAAGACATCACTAACTCACAAGAAAACCCTGAAAACTTTGTGGTAAAGCTATTATCATTATATTATATCTAGAGGTATGTGGATTTTGCAAATTATTCCGACAGAAACCTAGATCTCTCAGTCCTTTAACAGCACTGGCAACGATCGATAATCGATTGGCTTATATTCGAACAAGCGTGTAGCACGCGAAAGCACTACGGATTATTCTATTATTTACTATCGGCTTGGTGATTCAAACGCGTGTCTAGACAGCCGTTGTCCAATCACATAAGAGACAGTAAGTTATTGGCGTTCAATCTGTTCTAGAATGCATTCGCGAAATTCACGTATCACCAATAATATCGAACTCTCCGTCACACCACCTGGCAACGCCTGTCACAGAGAACGTCACGCCCCACACTTCAACGACTGTGGAAGAACGAGATTTAGATGTCCGTAGCTGAAGCTCGAACCTCTCGAGTGCGAACAAGTTTGCTTCTTGTACAATTCATCGCCGTTCGACGTGTCTGAACCAAATTCAACATAACTACCATTCAGAACCCATCATATTGTGTATTCCAAATGTGACATCTGCCCGAAACCTCAACAGCAGGCATATTCTATTGTCTTGGCTGGCTTTCTGGAATGCCATAGTGTTGCAGTTGTTTTAGTTCATTATATTATTAAAACCATTTACTGAACGGCAAAAGTCTTTCAAAAAAATTACGCACGTTTATAGCTCATTCGCCAGATACTTAGCTCAAATACCTCTTTAAGGGGCCCGCCTCGTGGCACATGTGTTTGTGTAAGCGATGTATGGTGCTAAGGGCGACGTCATATGGGCCATACAATGGTGCATCGCCTCTACGCGTAAGGCGTGCAGTCTTCGCGAAAAAACAAATTTCCTATGAAACTTTAAGTGGTGACCCTATTGTTTTATTTACGAAATCACTTTACTAAAGTCCATTGCACTACCCTTAAGTGGTTTCACATGTATTCGGCTAGTATATAATTTTCCGCTATAGCAAACTGAAAATCCCGTTTTGATCCATTTTGACGTGCCCTAAAAAGGGATTTCTAATACGTGTGTTGTCTTGAAAGTACTTAAGAGCAGTCGTCTGAAGTGTGTGTTCTTTTCGTAGAGAGATGGCGTGAACACACGTGTATTAGTTTCGGTGTAAAACTTTTTCTTCAGACACGCTGCTGTGTGATTTTATGGCAACAAGGCGGGCCCCTTAAAAACTGCCATAATATTAAAAGTTCATTCAGGATCTTTCATAATTTAACTATAGTACCCTTCAGAAAATTTATTCACTTTGTGTTTCTTAAATTACTTAACTAGGTGACGCAGGGTATTTCTGGTAGGAAAATATTATAATTGGTAGAGGCCCGCATATTTCTTGATTACGACGACCTGCTGCGCACCACCTGCTCTCAGGTAGTGGTTTATTGGATGTTTCTCCTTTGGTCGACCAGTTGTACATTTAACAATGTAACATGGGAGTCCGTTAGTATTTTGAATCAGGTTCGTCGGTTCACGGTTATAAGTGTTGGTTCCACAAACAACTGCCCAATAGAAAAATGAACCCACATCTTCAAGAGTTCTATAATCAGCTTGATTCTTAACTGAATCCGTGAAATGTTCGTATCTGTAATTAAAAGTTATTCATACCGGAAGGGGGGAGGACATTTCTGGTGCCACACACCTATAGAGTTATTTGCACACGGGATTGATAATGGCTACACTGTTGCGCACATCTAGCGCCACGCAGCCTTATAGTACTGACTGAAAGTGTTTGCGTCGCACGGCTGGAAGTACGGAAGTTTAAGCATTTGAATTTGATCCTGCCATTCTCTCTGCAGCGAAGTTCGTTGCTGGACCTTTGACTGGTTTGGTATCAATTTTGGTGTATTTTGAAACAGCTGTCTTGTACTTAGAGGTACGTCAATTTCGCGGGTTCATCTGGCAGCAGCCTAGACTTGCCAGTCCTATACACCCACTGGCAACAATTGATTATCTATTGGAATTATAACCGTACAAGCAGGTAGCAAGCGATAGCACTTCGCATTATTTCCTTATTTACTACTGGCTTACAGTAGTCAAACGCGTTTCGTAACAGCCGCCAGCAAGTCACAGACATGGCAATGAAGTATACATAATTGGCGTTCAACCTGACCTGGAATGTATCTGCGAAATGTACGTACCTCTACTTATACTGCATGAGCAGAAAAACTATGTTTTGCTTAACACTGGAAGACTATAAAACACGTGTTTTGGATGTTTATAGTGTTTTTAACTATCAAACAACCATCACTTTATAAATTTGTCATACTTTTTAATTTGTTTTTGTAAACTGTTGCATTATAAACACGTATAACAGTACGGCCAAAAAAGTTATGCTAACCAACTACAAAGATATTCAAAATACAAATATGTAGGCTCCTAAACAGGTGCTGAATTACGTAGCGTATACATAACTAAGGATGCCATATTTGTAACCTTGGTTCACTGTCGAGAAAGAATATATCAAATATACCCACAGGCATAGAGGCAGACGATCCGTGAGTGGATAAGGAGCAAGTAAGTCTCATATGCATGTGGCTAGAAATGAGTTCCATGGGAGGTACGCCCCCTTGAAGATGGAAAAATTAATCATATTTGTTTGTGAAGGTTTCAGTGATAAGACAAAACACATGAAAACACACCAGGAAAGTGTGTCGTGTATGCAGAGCCCATCTTGGACGTGCAGACCTGGAACGACGCATTCATAATGCCTGTGACGCCAATAGTTTGCAGAATGGCACTTATAAACAAGTGCGTCAGTTGCTGCAGCTTTGTGAACGCGCCAACATTGATTCTACAGAAAACATTATGCGATGAACTGGACTTTTGACGTGAACTGTACTATGTACTACGGAACCAGTGGACAATGTGCGCCGCAATCTGTATTATTTTACTATGGACGTCCGCAACAAATCGTTTCTTTTATGTGCATGGAATGCCCTTTGTTTGGACGTCAAGTGCAGGTGACATCATAAATCTACTCTTCTGAGCAACGCTGCACCTCGTATTCGACACTGTCGCCGTAAAAAAAGTTTGACGTGGTGAATGACCCGCCGAAGGCGTGGTGCAATGTTTGAGGTACATCCCTCCCCTTTCAATCATCAGCCAGAGGTGCACCTGGCCCACTGTATTCACCGTCCAGAGGCTCGATGGAGTCGTTAGAGTCAGTTGCCGAAAACAAGCGGGATGATAAATCAGAGTGGTCGCTGGGTCCGGCCGGGATAAAATAAATAATGATGGATCGCCTCGCGACGCCGGCTTTTGTAAATGTGTCATTTAGCAGCAGGCCGACATTCACCCTCACCCACCCCCTCCCGTGGGGCGCGGCCAACCGCGTACATTATTCGCTGGAAACAAGAGGGCGGTGTTTGTTTTGTGGCACGTCCCCTTATGCGATGTGTCAGCGGGCGCGCTGGGCCGTGCATACGGGCACAGCCAGTCCTTGAAGCTATATATTAAAGTGCCGAAAGAGATGCGATATGCAAGTTTCAATGGTATAATCTGAAAAATTTTTAACACTTAAGAGTTAGCGGACGCTTGCTTTGTTATTTCGTTTGAGACACGGAAACGAGGAAAGCACCTCATCGCCTCTAGGCGCGGAGCTTGCAGCGTTTTTGTAGTAAGTATTTTTCAACGGAACTTAAAGCGATGACTGTTATTTTATTTGTATGAAGTATGTGGTAAGTTCAATACAGGTTCCTATTATATTGTTTTGCGATTAAGGTTGATATTTTCTCAGCTACAGCAACGTAGAAAAGTCATTATTAGCACTTTTGAGGAACTTGGAAATCATGATTTAAAATAGCGGACATAATTTTTCTAAACCATAGGCATACTGTTAGAAATGTGTCTTCTTTACGTAGATAAACGTGCTGGAAAAGTGTTTGATAGTTGCACAAGTAAAAACTACTTTCCGTACAACACTACAGCACGGCTCCTGCGCCCGGTCCACTATAGGCTGGAGTCACAATTCATTTTTGCACGCGTCAACGTTTGATCCTTACTGTCGAGAAACACTCACAACCAATTATCGTCAGTTCGTGAAAATTTCAATGTTACCTCTTCAAGAACTCAAATTATCGCAACGAAAGGTACAATTCTGACAGTCCTACAGCAGTATCAAGCAATCATGAATCACATAACTGCCAGAACAAAGTGACGACGTCGTATCAGATTCGACTATACGTTCCTGCACCATACACGCATGCATGAAGGAATCTATCAATAATGTTACTACGTTTGTGTGATTTGACAGCACGTTTCTCGCCTCTGGCACGCCATTGGCTACAGAATGTACCTGCCCCAACCAGTCTAATTATTCCACAGTGTAGCCTATAGTAGCAGCGTTGCCCTGGATTGAACACACAAAGAAAACATGTTTAAATTGCTGCTGAGGAGTTTAGCTAGTTCTTCTTTCCCAAACATTTGACAAATTTTCTCCTTACCTGTTGTAATTACCTAACGATTCTTTAGAAAATTTTTCTCATATTATAATGTTCGCATCGCATATAAAATAAAAATCACGACACACCACGTAACGTTTCGAATGTATATAAAGAAATTAACGTTACTCGATATTCATGTTACGAGCATGAATGCAAAATGTTGAAACGTCAATCTGTTACCAGTTATAAAGTTTGCAATACAAAAGCGGACTGACGGAGACAGAAAAAAATTGCCCTATGATTGGTCGAACATTACGCGATAAGATGGTCATCACTGTGACTTCAGCATTACGAAGCAATTTTATTTGGAAACTAGTTGACAGTACATAAAATTTTTGTAGCAGTGAAATATTAATTATGTGTTATTTTTTGATAGAGCGAATTTTAGCAGGAATAGTCAACTGTTTGCAGTGTTTAAATGTAGTAGTTTGCGTTACAGCACCGGTTTACAAGGAGCAATGTGCATATAAAATTGTTCGACGTTCTGTTTCATTTGTTCGTGTATTTAACTGGGTCAACGAGACCAGTACGCCGATACTGCAAACATTCACTGTTCATCTGCAAACAATCCAACCGTGCCAAATAAACATTATCTAATAGTATGGTACTGGAAAATTTCGCAAATTCAATTACCTACAGGTTAGAATCCATTGTACTATGCATACTCAAGACCCGACCATTTGTCCTTTGCTGCAACTCAGTGTAACGTATACACGGGACTCGAGTATGCATAGTACAACGGATTATAGCCAGCAGGTAGTTGAATTCGCGAAATTTTGCAATCCCTACTAATAGTATAAGGCGCAATATTTCATAGGGTTATTGTTAGAGATTATGGTATATCGCGAAAATATTTAGTGCCAACGTACACTTGTAAACACTATAGTTTCTTGTGACATGTATAGTTGGGTGATATTAGTCTTGACACAGCATAGCTATCTGCAGACCAATAATATACGTCAAGTATTACAATAGCGGAATTCTTATTGGCTCAGTCAAATAGGGCAATATCTCTACGCACAAGCGAAAGCCAGTAATCTTTTCATAAGCTTAACGAGCGTTGAAACCTAGCAAACAGTCAAGTTTTCCCACGATAAACCATCGTCTCTAGTTATTGTTATTACTATCAATCATTTTCACGAATTTCCACATTTTTAGAGATGGTTGAATGCCGCGGAAGTGTCAACATACTCTTGGGAAGAGTTGTACCTTGATTCAGCACATGCGACTGGTCGATTGTTCGTAGCACTTCAACGTTTACTACACACCAATCACAGACGTATACACGATAGCCTGTAGCATGATAGAACCTTCTGACATGCTTGGTGTAGATTAAAACCTCACATCACCATACCTACTATCTTTAAGTAAAATGTGTGCGTGTTTTCACATGTAGTGTTGTTTGGTTATCGGTTACCAATTAATGTTTCTAAATAGATACAATATATTTTTATGTGTTCAAACAATTGAGTATAGAGTTGATTATTTTCTATTAGGAGGAGAGCAGTTAGTCGTTGCAATATCATACTTGACGAGAAGAGAGTCAAAACTGACCTCATTAACATTACATATTTGTCTCTTGAAGAGGTAACACGTAAATTATTTCCACGTGTAAGTGGGCTAGTGACGAACGATTTTTGAATACAAATATATGCTGGAGAAACACTTTCTCAAGTCTCTAAGACTAAGTTAATTTACTCAAAGGATAGCAGATGATACGTCCATATCTCGTTGATTATACAGACAATACGAAGTCAAGCCTACGGGTATGTAAACCAGTTAAATTTACACCTACGTAGGTTCATTTTAGAAACGCTTTACTACGTTTTCAATTTTTTTATGTCGGTTTCAAATGCAGACAAATGTTGACGTATAATACAAGAAAAAAAGGCAACATAAATAAATAAATCGTTATTCAAGTGGTAGTCAACAACGGAACAAATACTTCAAAATTAGCTTAGAACTGTAAGCCAGCGTTCAAGCCGGAATGTAATTTATTAAAAAACTATTTGTTATTCAAATAATATGGCAATAAGCTATTAAATAGTCCAATTAAAACGATGTTGCGTATTTCGCCTGTAGTAAACTTCGCAACGCATTAATAACTTTATTCAAATATAACTATACAATTCATACTCATTCAAGTAAACTAAATAGAATTAACGTCAACATTTATTCACCTGAAACTGCCAGTAGGCAGACCGCATTAAATTCATCCGACAACATACAATATTCAACCGTCAGAAATGTTCTCGAATGTTGTATGGCCTACGTGTCTCATACCATCGCATATTTTTCCATCTCAAAAAGAAGAGCAAGTCGATTACGGATTCTGATTATTGCATGTCTAAATAAAGCTAGTGTTTAACAAAAATGTCGGACTTTTACACTTTTCTGTTCGAAATATGATTACTTCTTACCGACCAGACACGTATGCTACTTTAAATCGACACTTGATGTGTTGCTGGTTCCTAGCTGTCTCAGAATACTGCTGGTCTCGGTTTTGAATGCCAAGCAAAGCATGCATGTGATCCGTTTCCGACTAAACAAATCAGTTGATCTGCCGTCGTTCCCAAAAATTGGCTTAAATGCATGGAACCAACAGCATCGTTAACCGCCACCAGTTCGCAATGATAATCGAATTTCTTTTTGGTTTTTCTTTAAATTTTCACGTACACAACTTTTATATGGAAATAGTATTAGAAATTTTCTAAACTAAGTTCGTTAAGGGCAGCGTTAATATTACTTTCGAAAAAAAAAAGACCAAACTAAAACAGTGTTTGTTTAAGCAGATGTTCAGTTCTATTTTATTCCCTGAAATAACTTGTTTCATACTTACTTAAAGGATATATTTGCATTATAATGTAGTTTGATGTGTTAAAAAAAATAATTCACGTGGGCTCTAAATCCATTAGCTAACAAGTATTTGCAGTTATTAAAAATATAACAATAATATCGTCGACAAAAGTAAAAAAGTAAGGAAGACGTAATAATCGCCGCAGTCCGATGCTAACTAATTGCACTGTAAGGCTAAGTGGTTTCAGTAATATTACTTATTGTTCCGATATTGTTGGCGACCACTGATGGTCATTGAGATTGTTCTTGGCTCGACTCCTCGTGCCAGGCTACACGACCAGATTCCACTGGATCTTGTGAGAACGTGTAGTGGAAACAGACATTGGCGCGAGATTCTAAACATCTGTCGTCTAGGAACGTTTACAAACATTCTGATTCAAATCATCATGGTGAAACACAGGAATATATTTGCCGCACATGAAATATTTCATGAGAACGTTTCAACAAAAGGAGCCACTAACAAATAAAATAAAATTGATATTATTCTCAGAAGCACATTATCTAATAATTACGTGAAATATAACTATTCTTGATTGTGCAAGCTTTAAATATGTTAAGAAACTGTGTTGGTAGTCAAATTCATATGCACGCACGAGATTTTTTATTTACATTTTCATAGATGCCAATCGTTTCGAAACTCTCACATCACTGGCAATAACAACTACTGATATTGTTCCGTTACTGCTGACGAACACTGACCAACTATAAGTGAAATCAGTGCTCAGTAGTATTAACAGAATGCGGTAAATATAGAAAACTTTACCGGTAGCATTTTTAATTAACTTTCTGTTACAGAAGTTGTGATAAAATTAAAGCATAAAACCAGTCAGTTCATTATTTCCTTCTAATGTTATCACTGCGTATAGCGGCAATCTAATTCAGTTGGAACGCTTCACCGTTATTCTTATGCAGGGAAATATACGTGGCATGGGCGAGTGCAGGGAGAATTTGGTAGCACTGAGCGCTGTTTTTAGGGATTTTGTCTCCTCTCCGTCGCGTCGACCGGATGGCAACTCCCTAGCCGCGGGTGGTGTACCGTTATCTCTGGCCGACTGTCAGCTGGTCCCGCCCCCTTCTGCTCTCATCTTTCTCTCCCCCATCCACCCCAAAGAGTTTGAAAGGGAGATTCACCCCACAACGAACACTGGTGACAAGCTGCAAACCACAGTCCTCAAACTCGAGCCTTAGCGCCCTCAAACGTTAGCTGTATACATACAAGCCCAGTCTCGCCACTGTTTATGAGGCATACCGCAATATTCAGCTGTAACAGCTCTGCTCTACCTGAACCTGTGCCTAGCTGTTGTACATCTACGTCTGCCAAAGCGTTGTGTGTGCAATTTTTTCCTTAATCTACCCTAATCTACTGTGTTATGGTGGAGGTCAGGGGAAAGTACGGGACCTAAGTGCGTCTCAGGTTTGAGTCCCATACGTCTACAAGGGAGAGATTTCATTCAGAGGAGGTATGCATCGCGGCAGAGAGGGATTGGGTAGTCATGGTTGTAATTGGGTCCATGGCTACCTCCCTAAGTGTACCTATAGCTAAGCCATAATCTAAGAAGAGAGGGTGAAACCGGCATAGACGCCATAAAAACCCTCTCGACAGAAAAAACAGTTTGACCACTCAGCAGTTACATGATTTAAAAATAAAAGGCTACTGGAAACAGAGGGTCCATATTTCTATATTAATTGAGGGGTGAAGTTTCTTGCAGAGAAAAGGGGGGAGGGCGGGAACTGTCTTTTACTTTATTTCCTTGTTTTGTTTGGTAGGGCGCTTGATTTAACCAGGGCACTGTGGGTAAGTACAATGCCCTGGTGGAGGTCGGAGATGAAAAATGTGTTTGTGTGTGTGTATGTATGTATGTATGCATACACATGATTCCCGTCGATAAAGTGAGCACTTTTTACAACCACTTTTTCTATAAATAAGGTTAAAAAAATATATTATTTATTGTGTCTTCAGACGCTAATATTTAAGTACAGTACAATTTCTACACATTTGAAAAATTGCATGAAACTATATTTAACGTAACGAAAAGGAAAATAATAACTGTGGCTCCAAAATTGCTCGCTTTACATAGGGTGCGGAGAAACAAACTCATAATAAGCACACCACGAGAATCCTGGGGTAATTGCAGACGAATATGTAAGTGGCAAAACGTTGTACGACATTTTATATGCACAGTGTGGCAACACTGCAGTGTAGTTAGTCGGCTCTTGCGCTCCACAGATATCTTACTTGTCTTACTCGTACTGTTCAGACCTGCGTATTATGGGTTCAGGTTAAAATCCCGAGCAGTCTAAGCATGATTCTACGTTTACTTGACGTAAGATAAGTAAGGTAAGGTAAGAAGGATTTACGTCTCATCGACAGCGAGGTCATTACAGACGGTGACACACAACAAGGGGAGGAGTCGGCCATGGCCTTCGTTAAGGATTCATCCCAGCATTCGTCTGGAGCGATTTCGGGAAACCATGGACAAACCGAAATCAAGATGGCTGGAGCCGGGGATCGAATCCGGGTCCTCCCGAATACGAGTACGTGTTACCGTTGCGCCACCTCACTCGGTTTTCCTTGACTTAACATGCATAAAATAATACCTGGACGTGGAACACAAGAGGAGAGATTCTCCGCTCAGTACTGCCACGTTGCGCATGTAAAATGTCGTACAATATTTTGCCACTTTCATTTTCGCCTTCTGTTTAGCCCACCGCGTGGTGTGCTTGATATGTAATTGTTTATGGACGCTCTATTGATATTTCAAGAGGGATTAGCATACTGTGATCCTCTGGTATGGAACACGTCTCATCCTTAAAAAATATACGTTGGCGTTGGAGAGTGGCGTGCATATCTCCAACCTCCTGGCCAGACGCACGCGTCAGACGTATAACTGACAAATGTCCGTGACTAGAGAGTAATTACTTTCCCGGTAAACAGGAACCTCGGTGATCGCTAAATCGTCACGCTCGTGTGAGAGATGGCTCACGATCATCTCCCGGCATGACTCAGTCGATGCGCCCTTCGTAGCAGGTATAGGCCATTCACTGTAAAGTGTGCACTTTCTACAATTTTGCCCCTGAGATGTGATAAAGGCAAGTATAAGTATTTTGCATTTTAAACTTAATTATATGGGACTCTGTATTTGTCCAATTTACGTATGAGGGGCTTAGAATGATAGTGGTGTAAGTCAAGTAAAGTAATTTTCATAAAAAGATTAGTTACTATTACATATAAAATACAGCGCCCTTTTTTAGTACTTGAATTTGACTTCGAAAATTGACGAAAAAGTGCTTAAAAATTGTAACAGAATTTTCTTTTAAAAATTATTTAATACGAATTAAAAAAAACACGTATTAATGAAACTGACTTAACATCACCATAATTAGGCTATAAGACACTCGATTCAATTACCAACAGTTATGGTTCAAGGCAGTGCGGCCTACATCGAAATATAATATTTTAAGATTTAATTTTTACTCTTACCATGAGAACTGTGACATTTTGTTTTACTTTAATAGCTACAGAACACTCGAAAACAAACTCATATAAAGTTGTTTTATCTTCCCCTCTTCATATTATATTCCTGTATCGTGATTATTTTCTCCTCAAAGCAGAAAATAGTCTTCGACAGAACGCTACATCACGAACGGTGACTAAATCGAACAGATTAAATTTGTTACATTAAAATTTTTATTCTGGTTTTAGCCATGGCAAAACTGTACTTAACCTGGGACAAAGATGATTAGTTTTAAGTGTGGTGAAAACGTTTACACTGGTTTTAGTTTCATGATAGTATTCATATCGAAAATAGTAAAGTTGAATGCATAACAGCTAAAAGAAAATTTTATGCAGTTCTCATTTTATCGTGAACAGTCCATAGGGATATTGCCTACTGCATGTACAATTACATTAAATATACCATGAATCACACACGATGTAGATAATTATTGTATTAGTTGCAGTAACACATTTTATGAAAAGTTTAAAAATTATTTTCCATTTCTGGCAGCACATACGTCAACCCAGCCCACTGAGCGCCGTAAGGTGAGCAGAACTTCAGCAGAGCGACAAAGTTCGAAAACTGCTTGACGCGCGTGTGTCATGTCTGAAAAGGAATAGTAACACTCAAAGCACTTTACACGCATGTGTACCCGTTTCAGGTCCTTCCCTATTGAATAAAATTCATTTTCAGGGGTAAAAATATGGCGGTCCTTTCAAGGTATGAAAGTTGTTCGTAATAATTATTTTAAAAGTAAGTTAAACATGTCTGTTATACGATAGTTGGAGAATGGTTAAGTTGGCATTGTTGTCGTAGAAATAGTTCTTCTGTATATTAAGAACAGCGGCAAAATATTGAAAATCGTTTGATGGATAAATGAAATGAAATAAAATGTATATTTACATTTATCGTATATTACAATATTTTAGAGGAGATGTAGTTAGTGGTGGCGGATGAACAATGTACGTCGGCTTGCAGTGCAGCCGGCAGCCTGGCAATGTTATTGTTGACATTTGGCGGAAGGATACATAGTTGGTGTGAAGACAGATCCAAGCTATTAACAAAGCTTCCAGAAAGTATCAAGTTACCGCATGTTACTGAAGAATTTAAGGGCGTTCACGTGGCGAAAATTCATTATTTTATATTTGCAAGGCGTAGTGATCGCGTTATGGTCGTTATTTGCGACTAAATTTTCCACTTGAAAAATGTTTTAACTCGCATAGTTTTCTCATAGTGACATGACAAAGTCAAAATTTTCAAGTTAACGGGAGCATGGTAATAACAAAAACCAAGTGTCTAACTAGAATGAAATAATTTACACTGAAATTATGGGCAAAATGCTAAATTATCTTAAAAAAACACGTACTGAGATTCCTTCGCACTTAAAAAAAAAAAATCTGAAAATGAAGACAATGTGCTTCATTTACGGTAATTTAAAAATAATACAAAAGGAATGCTGTGCGTTTTTAAATATTCTTCTAGGCCCCGAGAGTGCAAAATGGGTCGACCCAGACAACCACCTGAACATCAGAAACCATCGTCTTCCTTCGCCAGCATTGTTCGCTCCGCACGTTAACAGTTTCGTCTTTTGTTTCTGCGATGGGCGCAGCGAACGCGCGTGACCAGACTGCGCCCTCGGGAGAAATTCCCCGAAATGGAAGCCAATTGGAGCCGAGACTTAGTTGTCCGCTGCGACCAATGGGCCTTCATTAGCCGTCGCCTGTCTTCGAGGGCCGTCGCGCGATTGCCGATGCACGGGACGACGCACAAACGCTGCGAAGAAACCGACGCTCTGCCGTACAATAGTTGGCTGTACAGAAGCGGAGTTGTGCTCGAGTTCAGTGCAGCGGTCAGCCCTTGAGAAAATAAGAACCGTGAGGTGGGTGGGAAAATATAAGGTTCGAGTCACCTTCGCTCTTCGATGCCATCACTCTCCCTGTGGTAACAATGTAAAAAATCATCTAAACACGGATAGTTACCATACTTGCCTTGTAAATATGCACCCTTTTACACTTGTTTCAATACAAGTCTAGTAACTTCAGTATACATTTGACTGTTTTGTAAAAAATGTTTGTGAGTGCTACCATGGATGTATGAGAAGCAATTCAACCATACCTGCTTTCTTAGAGCTCCTATACGCACGTGTGGCAAATTTACACACTATTTTTCAGAGTGTACTTATTAATCTTTTTTTTTTTCTTTATTTGTTGTTGACTAATTCCTTACTGGATCTTTCATGTTCTGTTTTGATTTAAATTAAACAACATGCCTATACAGTACTTATTCCAGTTCAAAGTCTGTGTTCACATGCAACAACTAGGTTGACATAAATTGTCGCCAAAAATATATTTTGTATGTTCTATGCTACTAAGCCTGTGTTTCATGTAAAGTGTCCTATGACTCATAATTTTACATGCTTATCTTCAAAGTAGTTGACATATTTTATAGACGTTGCTTATCCAGTTATGGGCAACATATTATTGCCGATATTGTAACTGGTTCTGATGTGTCAAATATTTATAATAGTAATGGCTAAAGCTCTTGTACTAATTACAAAACATAGTAAGCACATATTGACATAATATCTTTGCTCACAGAGAACCTGTCACAAATTGTTTCATTGCCAAAGCCGTAGCCAATGTAAACTACCGAACCCAAACCGCCTTCGCCTCTATTTTCGTGTCAATGATTCAAAAGATCTCCATATAGAGCAATGCTCAAGGAGACCAGACCAGGTGTTAAGTTGTAATTGTAATCTTGTAAATTATGTTTAAGTAAATATAAATTAAAAGACATTATAGAGTCTTACTGTTATGTTTAGCCAACGGCAATTTTTCAACGAACCTGAAATATTCCTTGCTGTATAAAAGTCGACCGAAGGCCATTGAAACATATTTGAAGTGGGATCGTATTTGGAGATAAGAGGAACTATAGAAACAAAGTTCCTATAAACTGCACAGCGTAAGTCACAATTTACAATATTGAAAAATATTTTCAAAATTTAAAATATTTTATTCTAGCTTTGTTTTATTCCTGTGTATTTTTGGAGGTTAAACTAACATGGCGGACATTCACAAACTCCTGTGCTGTGATTGGTTGTTCTCCTATGTGTACGCACTAGAAATTCAATTTTACAATTTCCTATGTCATAATCTGTATTTACACGACCATTATTTTGGTGTTGTGAATCGGTAGGTAAGCGTACATAGAGGTTAGTTCTTGTGCGAACGACCTATGTTCTATGCTTATATCAGTTGTGAACTCACCTTGACAGTTGTTAGCGTTACGCACAGGAATGTAGGACTGTATGAAGTCTTGCAGAGCTGGTCTGGACACTACGTACGAAGCAGACCAATGAGGATTTCACTCACGTACCATGAACATAGCACTTTTAAAGGAAGACCGAGTTGTTGTCTTAACTTCCCCTCCCCACCCCCACTTTCATTTGAACCCGCCTCAAGCTACGTTCCAGACGCGTGCTACTCCGAAGGAAAACTAGAAGCCAAATGAGAGCTGTGCGCACAGAGGCAAAGTGACTTGTGTTGAGCGAGCAATTATCTCCAGGCACAATCCCGCGTTAGGCGCCTTCTGATTATTCTAAACCTACAGCGGAAACACCACAGGTGTAATGCAGAAAACTGAAGCCAATACATGCAGCTGTGACTCGAGCTTGGTCAGGTAATATATGCTGTACCCTATGTTTACCGGATTTCTTTTTTGTCCGAGAGTCTTATTTAGAAAGCCAACTGTGCTCCACTGAATATAATTTGACATGTAAATGCTTTCGTCAGGGTTCCGAGTAAACAGTCTCTGAAATGAAATCAGTTTTAAATACTTGTCGTCGGTAGCCGAAATCCAAAAAAAAAATATTTTTCACTTATTAAAAGAAAGCAAGTAGGGCCTATAGCTCTGCAAACCGTTTGATGGGTGAAAGCATGGGCTTTTGTAAGGAAGCATCATAATTCTTTCATTGCCTTTATCTTACAAATAGTTCGTTACCTATGAAAATGATTTGCGATAAATTGAAAAAATAAAAGTATAATAATGAACGATTTTCTTGAAACCTAATAACGTTTAATAGTGTATAGGCCTATTTAAAAAAAACTATTCATTACCAATATTTGAACACTTGTTAGCACTTACGTCTTATAAACAGAACCACTTAAACCATACCTTAATGACGTTTGTCGCGAAAACAGTTATATCCTGATCGCGTTTAAGTTAGTACTGTACTTTAAAACGGTAATTGACTATTTGTTTCCTTTCAGGTAATTTGAATTTTCGCCCCTTATTATTGCAAATATAGCAGTGTCGTTAGAAACGGAGCGTATACACTACACTTAACTCACAGACAAACATCTAAGAACACAAAAAGTAATAAATAATGTTCCTGACAGTAAGACGGTCTTGGAAGAGCTCACTTATCCGTCAATAGGCTGTTAATTTGTGAATGTAGCGAGTAAAGTAGCAGCGATAGGAATTGTATCGATTTTATAGGCAACACAGACAGGTAAAACCTTTAGGTACGTCTTTTAGTTAAATGTCTCATGGGCATACTTTTGCTGTCGTAATTACATCTTAACGAACTTAATTGAATAGGTATGTGTCAGTTTTCACAGACACGCTCGTAAGGTTTATAATTAATTCACGTAGGCAAGGACGAAGGCCAACTTGCGTGTTTCGGTTCAGCACACTTCGACCGGAGAAATTCAAAGACTTGAAAGTACGGTATATACCGATAAATAACGGAAAAGAGGAGATGTTAAGTACCGTCCAACGACAGTATTATACTCACTGCTGCAGTATTGTCGAAGACAAAAAAGGTTTTTTGTATTACGCGCGGTATTTTTTTCATATTGATGTAAACAGAAAATAAGTCCGAGAAATACTGAAAGCTATATTTTCTCATACGGCATTACGAGTGTTGGAGGGAGACCACATTTGGCGTCGTGGCTAGAGCACTTGCCTCCCACCAAGGCGATCCGGGTTCGATTTCCGACTGGGTCAGTCCCCGGGTTTTCGCATGTGGGAATCGTGTCGGACGATACCGCTGGTCGTCGGGTTTTCTCGGGAATCTCTCTTTTATCCCGTCCCTTCATTCCGGTGCTGCCCCATATCACACAATGTCACCCCAACGTCATCAAAATCTCTTCTCTCAATCGCGAGTGTTGGAAGTTCGATGTGTCTCGTACCGGTATTTATAGGGCCGACATAATTACCTACTACATTTGGCAACATTGCACAGGAGCTAATTTTAGATTGAGTTTATTTTTTTTAGTTAGAGTGGGCGTGGTTTTACTTGTCTCCACGTCCATGCAGTTCCTCAGACACACCCTCCCCTCGACCTACGTTTCAATCATCGCGCGGCGCGCTTCAAAGCGTCGTTCAGGCCACGCCCCGGAACAAATTCCCACCCCTCCCCCCTCCGCGCTAATTAGCGCGACATAGCGATGACGACGTTGCCTCGGATGGCGCGAAACACGCCCCCCTCCCATCCTTCCCCATCCGGGATATTCGGTCCGATAGGCAACGCCATCCATGTTCTCGCGTATCCGCGGCTCTTGTATGTACCAACCGCTGCTCGACAAAAAAACAAAACACGTTCGGAAACACCTCGCTCGCGTTTATTTACCGCGCGGAACGTAATTACGCACGCCCTCGTACTCTTCGCTCCATTCTCCGCCGAGCACCGCGTCGTGTTATGTATTCACGCGCAGGGCTTATGTTGAGTCGTTCTGTCTGCGTGAACACGCCGGTTTTTATCCAGTCCTCAGCCCGAGGCAATATAGGCTACTTTGTTGCTCATCCCACGTGGAAGTCTCCGTAAGGATGGAGTAATTGTGATCTTCGCGGAAATTGTGATATTATGGGAAAATCATGACAACACAATAGCCGTGTACTCGTACAAACAACACGGTACGGAAGCGTACTGCTCTGTACAGACAATCCACGATGCAGTGTATTTTTGTAGAACCTCTCGTCAAGTATAGCCTAATAGTTAATAAAAATTACAGTGCCCTTAGGAATGGTGAAATATGTACCCATTGTCTATTATTTACTCTTGTATTTTATATAAACGAATATCGAGAACATATAAAACTGGTTCAATATAAAACTGCAACAATGGATTCAAAAGTGCTCACTTTACCGTCAATAGCTTGTATAAATTTCGGTCATATTTTTTTCACTGTCAAATATGCGAGGTTTGTTACTATAATAAAATGTGAGCTAACGCTTGGTTTTCATCTACTGATTTAAGAGTCTGTGCATAGAAATAGGCTAGTAATTTTCTTATTCTGTATTAATTTAATGAACAAAACCTAAAATAAAGCCATATGACGTATTTAATTCGTGTATATCTCATTTATTTTAATACTTGTCTCTTACTGTTAGTTCTACAATTAAAATTTATTGGGTAACTTTCACTTAAAAACTTGTATGTCTTTATTTCTCTAGGGTTTGATTGTTTGTACTCTCAGTAATACGAATAAAAGGTAAACATGTATCTGTGAAGTTGAGAACTCGCCGATTTATGTCACCCGTTTACAGATATTCAGTCGCAGAAACAAATTATATGAAACAGTATAAAAATGTTGCGTAAGAATTTATTACAGCATCCTTGTATTTTTTTTTTTTTAATATTGAATATCTAATCTTTTCGAATAAAATTTTTTTAAATCGTCGGTAAAACTAATTTTTTTTTCATAAAATATAAGATTGAGAGAGAGAGAGAGAGAGAGTGCATATCAAACAGTTGAAGCAAAATTCTTCCTTGACACACAGAACGTACTTCGTCCAACTTATCTTTATATAACCCTTATGATTACGAAATTCCTTTATTTCTTATTTTCGGATCTTTTGTAAATTTTATTTTACTGGCGCATTAAAACAAATTTAAACGTTATCTAACCGCTAAGGGTTCCAAAGTAAGACTTATAAACTGAATGTAGATGAAAACCTAGCAGAGAAAGTTTAGGATAAATATACACTGGTAACATCAACATTCGCCAAATTTAGACTGAAATGTTGATGTAGTTAGTAAATATTTACTCAAAAAGTTTTTTTGTAAGATTTACATCTTCGGCCATTTATAATTCTTGTGTAAAAATGATAGTGGTACCACATGATGTTTGATAAAAATAATACGACAAATTGTTGGGCTGTAGTTATATTGTAGCAATTTCAAGTAAATGAACCACTATTTGACGTTCTCCTAATAGGCCAAATCTGCTAGTGTGCACCATACCGAGAACATGGAAATTTTCCTATTAGTTCATTAGTATTATCATACGTAAGCCTACCTGACAGCAGACACAAGGTATTTATGTGCTGCACTCATTACTTCAACAGTTATTTGTATTCGTATACATAGAAGCATTTTTTAAATGTATATTTGTCAGCAAATCCAAATACATTTTTTTAAGCTGTTACAAATTTTGTGACTCACACTTGCTTGGCATTTGTAACTAAGCAAAATGTGTCAAAAATGTAGATACTATTATGAATTATATAATTAAATATCTGATAAATGTACGAAGCGAAAGAATGGAAATTATTACACGAAAAATATGTCATCTGAGAATCACTCGTAAAATATTATACAATTTTTTCGACACAAGTAATTTTCTTCTGTATCTATAGTATTTGTGTGTTAATTTTTACATGTCAGAAGTTTTATTTCTCTTTAAAAAGGCACATTCCGTTCATAAATATAATTAATTTCAGTTGCTAGGGTTAAATTTAAAATAAATAAAAAATAAATAAAATTGGTGTACTGTATGCATTTTGCCACTATAATTGCAAGTAATAGAATCGTGGGAATATAGCATTAGGTAAAACATGGTTTGCTGAAAAGTTAATTTTAGTAGGCCTAAAATCTTAACAAGTGTTACCGTTACAGATAACAGGCTTTAATCTAGAGGACTATTCTGTGGGCGAACCTTCAAAGCTGCCACCTCCCACGCCAATACGAAGATAGTTACAGTAAATGGAGAGTGGGCGGAGAACACAGAACGTCAATGGAGTAGAGGCGTGATGTGGCGGAAGAAGCCCCGTGAATTATCTCCTACACGAACGCCAACGATAACATCTGGCGTTCCTACGAAGGAAAGTGATCGAAAGCGAAAATGCACGATTACTTGCCTTCAAATACCGTATAGAATATTCCTACTTGTAAAATAACACGTATATTTTTATAACTTTACATTCGGAGACATGTGAAAAATAGTATCAATAAATAAAAAATACAACATTTTAAACATGAGTGAGTGTTAAATTTTGTAAGAGAAGAGAATCACGTATATATAATGTTGCTATAACGTTACCTGCTTCAAAGCGTATATTAAGATCACGATAAAATTACTATATTGGCACACACACAACACACATATATATATATATATTTCTGGCTGATTATTCTTAATTCAAGGAATGGAAAATGGCAACGCCTTTATTTCTTTCGGGAAAGATTCGGTGTTAGCATAAATAAGAAATTATGTTTTAGCATAAAGTAAGATACGAGAGTATATAACATTGTAGTGGCTTAACCTTTTATTTTATGGTAAGAAAAAGTTGTAAATAAATAATTACGTTAATCCTTTTAACAACTGTACACCATGTGAAAAAATACAATTTTGTACTATAGTAACCCACGTGAGGTTTATTTAGGCGATGGATAAAACACATGCATCAAAGACTTTTGTGTGACTGCACGGTCACGCCAATATGCTTTAATATACCCGTATATTTACGTATTAACGCATTTCAGAGAAAAAAATGCATTCGCCTCTGGCATGTTTACAAGTAATTTACAGTTTATTCAAAATCCTGTGATAAGATTTCAGTGAAATTACTCCGATGAGTGTCAAAATTACATAAGATTTAGGATGCCGGTGTGAAATAAAGCTTACTTTATACCACCATTAGCCACTGAAGTTGGGCCGTTAGTACTACAATTAAGATCCATAAAAGAAAGTTGTTTGATGTAAATAATAGGCCTACACGCTTAAAATATGCGCAAACATGTTGCGTAATTAAAAGAAACGAGTATGAAGTTAGTAAGAATATTTTTGCGTGACTGTACACAAAAAAATATTTTTACCCTTGTCCTAAAAAAATTGTGTATAGGAGATCTAAGACAGTAGGTGTGGCATAAATGTTTCCCAGATATCCATGAGCACTACTAAATTTTTTTATAAATCAGCAAAATGTAAACTAAAGTTACCAGACTTGTATTGTAACAAACGTAAAAGTTTGCATATTTACAAGTAGGAAGTATGGTAACTGTCCCACGCTGCGTTTAGGTTATTACTTCCTAAACATTTTAGGAAGTTTTTTTTTACAGTGTGGTTCTGCCTTTTATTAAATACTGTCGACAAGCATTTTTGTTGATGAAACTTCGACGTGATGAATATGACTTCAAAATGGCAAATGTTTTAATATGCTTTATAAATCACATGGCTGTACTAAAGAAAAAGTTCTGTGCCTGCAGGAAAACAGGTGGAAGTTGCCACAGAGTCGTTTTTATAATTGGTAATTATTTTATTTATAGGATTGCGTGTAGGATTCCTCACAGTTGTGAGCGTTTTCACCAAAAATATTTTCTCTTTGTTCTTTGTAGAACAATGCACTGTGTATTACTTCGATGTAACCGTAGTAAAAATATTTTGCCGTGAATAACTCACACAAGGGGACAATTCACGTGTTACTTAATAAATACAAGCACGTTTCGTTTATGAGTTCAGTTATGAATTTCTTTTTGAAGTGTATGATATCGCAACGACCCACTGTGAGATCAATATAGGTGTTTCGGCAAAAAGTGAGCACTCAAAATAGCTCTCCTAAATTTCTATTTTCAGCCAATTAGTGTCGTTCCACACGTAACGGCTAACTACGGGAGTGTCTAACTTCTCTGGACATGTCACTTGATGTTTCCGTGCGTAAAATAAATTTTGTAGTCGGTAGGAACCTATACTGTTGGATAAAAGTTGTTATTCGTTTTATAGAGCACAAATATGTCTAATTCAGTTTATTTTATTTCAATATTGTTGTATTTAAACGAGAAGATACACGGAACTACATTCGGCAAATCGCTGCCAATCGTGCATCGAGTAAGGCTAGTAATTTTTCCAAAGGTTAAAGCTTCGGTGCTCACTTTAACCCGAATGACCTATAAAAACCACAATCATTATTTCGTCATCAAACAATCGTGAACCAAAAACACACATTTTGTCCAAATTTCCATGCATTGCTAGTCACAAGTTTCCTTCTTATTCCGAATATATAGGAGTTTTCTGATCATTTAATCAATTACTTGTTTTCGAGACACGTGCAGTTTGACAGCAATCAAAATCGTCCTTCTAGTTTCGAAAAGGTTGAAAAATTAGAAAAATGTTTTTTTTTTTCTGCCATCATGTTGTGATAAATCAAAGCCCTTAAGTTTATAACGCAGGACATATTAAAAATCTTTACAATATAATAATGAAAATGAAAACCATGTAATGTAAGAGCAATTTTAAGCAAGTAATGTATTAAAGTCTAAATGAAGTGAATGAAGAGATTTTGGTCAGCGCTTAACATCGAGGTCTTTAGCGCTGGCGGGGTGGCATGATGTGAGTGTGGAGCAGCACCGGAATGAATGGACGGGGGAAACGGGAGATCCCCGAGAAAACCCGCCGATCAGAGGCATCGTCTATTAAAGTCTGATATTTTAACATTGTATAAAAGGATAAGTCAACAGAAATATTAGACTGTTGACTCAACTACGGTTAGTACTTTCCTAAATATTAGGCGTGATAAATACGACAAAAACACAAGATCAATTTCTTTAAACTGCTAATTTCGCTTACCACTTTTGCTGTCAACATAGCTATTCTAAAAAAATATGTTGCAAAAATAGTACTTTCACAACGCAAACGATTCTAATAAAGGATTTAATTTGAACAAAGATAAAGTTTTATATTGGAAATACAGTATGTTTAATGTTTGGTTGTTTCCTGTGACAATAAGCATACGAGCGTTGTTTTCCAGTATGGCAAACAAAGTTTGTTTTTGGTAAACACAATCCCAGGAAAAATGTTTCATGCATAAATAAGATAATAAATATTAAAAATAGTACAATAAACGTTTGGAGTTTGACTATCTGTACGATTTACACGTTACTATTTTTGTGTGTTTCTCCGGTAGCACGATAACTGATATGAAAGAATCTTAGATATATGAGTCGCTGTTATGTAAGGCTTGATTAGCAAATTTTAGCCCATATTTCTATAAAGTCATGATCTGCGGCGCAACGTAATAAAAACCTAGTAAAAACCATTTCATTTTTTTAAATAGACTTCAGAAATAATATTAGTTTCTACGAACCTATGTAGGAATGAATCTATACAAATAATGGTTTGATTCCATAATTGTATCGGTGTATTAAATTCAATTGTTTTACTAGTACCATTTACTGTAGAACATTAAATTTTATTTGTTTTTAGAGTTTGGCAATTGCAATCTATGTCTATTAAGGGTTTAATTTATTTTATGAAGGTAAAGAATTTTATATTTCTAATCATATTATTTGAATGAAGCATATAACGTTTTGTGTAAAGTTGAGGCTATAGACAAACACACTCAATTTTTCGTCTCTATAACATATAAATAAGGTACCCTTAAGTTAAATAAACTATTCCACTTTTTGTAAATTATTATGAGCGTCTGTTAATAAAATTCATGAAACTATTTAACGGCACTTTCGTAACTTCGAAACAAACTTGCACAACACATGTTGTAGGTCTAATAACTTAAAAATACTAAATGCAATATTGAATGTGAAAGAGAAATAAGTAAAATTTTGTTGTAAACAACGAAACAATTTGTTAGAGAGTCAAATAATGTCAAGATTATCGCTTACGGGGCATTTATAATATTCAGAGTCAAAACAATTAAGTTATTAATGCAGAAAAAGTATGTTGCTGGATATTTTACAAAATACTTTTTGTATAATATTTTAGAATTTAAATTTAAATACGTTTAAAACTAGTTTACTATGTCAACTAAACTTTATTTTTTTCAACACCGACAGGTAAGCTGTAAAAAAGAGCTTCTTTTTCACTCAGCAATCAGCATGGTATTAATTGTGAAATAAGATATGTTTATTTAAATTAAGGAAAACAGTTTTCTATTATATGTTGGCAGTTTTTTTAAATATTTATTCAAGTAAAAGTGAAACTAAATTCAATCACTTACTCCAGACCCTGATCTCGTTCAATGGTGATAAAAACATTTTAACCGACACAAACAGATTCCATTCGATTTAAAACTTTTAAAACTCTTGTAGCAATTTTTATAATTTCCCGTATTGGGAAAAGTTTCCCTGAATAGTTTTTTGTTAGCGGTTTAAAACACGTTCTTGTATTTAAAGTCTGTTTCTTGCAGACAACTGGCATCTATTCGAAATGTATTGATATGAGCGTAGCAGTTTATAGAAAGAATACCATACTATTGAAAATTAACATTTGGGAACACAATAAAAATATTTTACAAGTACCTATTCTTGATAACATTGTTTTGAAAAGTACTCATTTATCTGCTATAATTTATACAGTTCTAAAGTTAACATTGTCAGTCAGTTTCCTTGTATGTTGAAAGTGAAGAGCTTAAGTTTAGAAAAAGTATCAATTTGATTTATTTATGAATACACTTAGGAAGGAAAAAACATGAATGTTCTTCCTGGAGGCCTGGGCCCTGAGTGCTTCTTTGCCGCTTGACGATAAGTGGCAGCTCTGGTGTCTGTCTAACGAGAAATGTCCTGGATGCGACTTCTGGCTAAGTATGAGTGTACTGATGCCATACATCTGAGGGACACTGTTCCAGAATCTCTGATCTTGTCAAACATATGAGGGACAGCGGTCGAAAACACTGTACATAAAATGTCCTCGTATCGCAGTGGCTTACAAAATTAACTTAAATCATATCGGGGCGACCCTACCATGCGCTTAAAATGCGTGGCAATATGTTCGTAAACACGATTTTTACGAAACTATTCCATATGTGACCACTGTGAAAACACTACACGCCTGTTAAGTGCACCGCGAATAGAGGCCAAGGGATTCTGGTCGAGAATGACAGTTTGACCCCTATCGCTTTCTTGTCTACGTGCCTCAAACACAAGAAATTTCATCCGGTTAGTAGAAAAATAAAATTGTCCTTTTGTTTAAATCAAAGCGAAGAGCAGGGCTTGTCGTAAATTTAGCCAATCACAGAAAATATCGTAGTACTACGCAATTATTTGTAATTAACTCGTTAACTGCAACGTTGTTTAAACTTTAAAATAAACTCCGGACAGCATATTTATTAATAAATTTAAAAATGTAGCTTGACACGTTATCGATTTCTTAATTACTGGTGATTTTTTTTGTTTTCTCATTATTTCACGGTTATGTTTTTATCTGTGTTCTTCGAAATGACTTGCATAGCCAGAAATACAATATTTAAAGTGGAGTACTAATGACTACTTAGACCGCAACGTCGCTATTGTGTAGGCTAAATGTTAACAACGCTACTACGTACTAGTTAAGTATTCTTCTTAACGCATACATTTGTAACTACGCGAACCCCATTCAAATTCCTTTCAATTACTCAAGAAACTAATAAAACAAGAAATTTAAATAATTTTTTTTTAGTTTACATATGTCTTTAAGTAATCTTCGTACTACTTGATTTTTTAATGTGTGTGCGTCCTTTTGCAATTACTATTTAAATCTCACAGAGCTGGAAAATGAACTTTTAGTGCACATCAGAAAATAATAATAATAAAAAAATTATGACGTTAAGCATTGAATATGGTCATTTGTATCTGGTATCGCGTCTAGCCAAACTGCTCGGTAGTAAAACGGGTTCAGTTATTTTTCGCAGGAATGTTGTGCCAGACTTCATTTATTAACTTCATCTCAGCGTATTATTTTTCCTCAAAAAACACATATTTTCTAAGATTTCTTCTTAATAATAGATGATAAGTTTCTTACTATATGAACAATTATAGTGCATTGAAGTAAGAATTAAATTATGCAAAGCAGGAATTTTCATTGACATTGCTAACATCACCATCTGAGTTTTAGCTATCAAGACACAATACCAATAATTTTGGTATTCGCTTTCTAAGTGCTCTGTAAACGCAATGTGATAGATAATTCGTCTCAGTAAATACGGTGAATCATTGTAAACGTAAATTAATAGCAATATTAAAAATGGACAACTTCGTACAAAAGAAAGTTCAAGCTTATTGAAGTCGCACAAAAGTTGTCGAGGTTTGGGCACTACAATCTTTGAAATCGACACTGTTCAATGTCCTGAAATTTTAGGTAAAGTGAGCACTGGCTACTTGTATTACTGTCAAGAAAACTTAGACTTTAAAAATATCAAACAAAATCCCAATCACGTTTCCCTTTACATATATATTATTACTTTAAAATGTAAGGCATAATGTTTTAAACAATGATTATTTGAACTAATCAGTTAATGAAAATGCGAATCTACAAATAGGAGTGCTAAGAAAGTAGGTATGGTAGAATAGTTTCCCAGACATCCATGGTAGCACTTCTAAACCTAATTATAAAACAGTCAAATGTATACTGAAGTTACCAGACTTGTATTGTAACATGCATATTTACAAGACGGAAGTATGGTAACTGTCTCATACTGCGTCTGGGATAATAACTTCCTAAACATTTCAGGAAGATTTCAAACTTATAAGTTTGATAAAAGTACTCAGAAACGTATCAAAAAAGTAATTCTAAAATCTAACATCATTAGTTCTTGTATTTCTAGCCATTTGACGTAAACGGTTCATTTTAAATTTTAGTAAATTATGTACAATGTTAGTGTAAATGTGTATTTTTTTTCGAAACAGTAAGTTATAGAGATAGGTGTCACTTCGTTATTGATGGTAAATCTTCAGTGTGAAACATGTTATGTCACAAGAAATTCGTTACATTTTTCCGCTGAGCAAGGCCTACGATGCAATTTCAGTTATATACACGTGTTTTTTTTTTTTTTTTAACAAAATATAATTTATAAAAAAGTTTATTTATTTATTTTTTATTTTGTGGTGTAACATTTACGTAAAGTAAAATTGAGTTTTATCTTACTAATACTCCACAAAGCCACACAATATCGCGTGTAAACCCGTCTGTTTAGTGTTACATAACTTTCTTCTCTGTTGTTAAATAAAAAAATAATGCAATAAATAAGTACAAAAAGTTTGTAATAACTGAAACATAATACTTTACGAAATCTTCTGGATAATATATACAACTTCAGTTTAACAACATAAGAGGATGGTTCGATAAATTTTGTTATTTGTCTACCGTCACATCAAATAACATTACATAGTTATTGTTCACCAAGTCAATATTGCTGCACTAATGTGCGTGTTTAAATTATTTGGAAACTTTACAAAAAGTCAGTGACTTTTGAAAACAAGCAACAAAAATTAAATTTACGAACCGCAGATTAATTGAAAAGCCAATGCAAGCGTCAACATTATTCTATCGAAAACATGTGTACGTTTAAACAAAAACCTGACTTTATCAACCAGAAGGAGATGAAGTGAATGATATTCTACTTTAAGACATAATTATAAAGACAATTTTTATAAGGCAACAACGTTTCAGACATCATTTATCATGGTGAAAATGCTCACGCAATACTTGCATTACAAGAGCTGGCTAGGACTGTCTGGTAGCAACTGGCCTTGAAACATGAACAGCCCTGTGTTTGATTTATGGCGGGGAACCAGCAGTAACTGAGGCAAGGCGTGGGCTCGATTTGAACTGACGTCCGTGGTGTCCTTGTATGTAAATATGTCGGAATCTTGTTACCACAACGCCTTTCACGAGAACGAGATCCTAGGAAGTGATGCTGTTCCTGTCCACAGCCCTGTCATCTGCAGTGCAAACATGAGTTTTATATGTTTCTCATTGCTTATTTATTTTTGAGATGCTAACAATCTGACAAGTCTTAAGCAAGCAATATTTATTTATAAAAATAAGTACAGAGATATGAAAAAAGACGCATAGTTTAATAACAGCTCTGGCATTTGCCTCCGAAGTGCAAGAGGATGGTATTGTATAGTTACAGTAACACCAATCTCTTGACAGCGAGACATGGCCAGGCATTTTCTGTTACAACAAAACACAATCGTTCAGGCTGACCTCTGCTAACGTTCAATCTACTACAGGTTAGGAAGCACAACGTTATTGTTTTGGCAAGGGACAATTTTCGCTACAAGTTGCGTTGGTATCTGTACAGGGATTATTTCATGCTGGCACTTAAGGACGATGTCTACCACACACGTAAAATACGTTCCAGTGTGCTCGTAAATACGTTTTATTTTACGAAACTATTCCACCTGTGCCATTTGTGTCAATACACGAAAATAAAATACACTTCAAACGATGTTGGAAACAAACTTTCAAAGCATCACGTAAATGGTAAAAATAATTTCGGAGCCCCTCAAAATGGCTAAAAACAGCTCTTCAAACATGATATACGTAAAAAAAAAAAAAACTACTCGTGGGATTCGTGTGGCATTACTCTAGAAACGTGCAATGGACTTTGCTTAAACATTTCACCAATAAAAATATACTGAAAGTGTCAGTGAGGCGAGCGATCTACGAAACCACTGCACGTTATTTCAGTGTTTTGCGCTAGAGGCGATACCGCACCAGATGAGCTGGTCAACATCGCCCTTGGCAGTGTGCCTCACTCACACAAACACACGGCCAGTAGGCGGGTGCCATAATTAGGGATCATCGTACTTCGGCAATGTTCGGTTTTGCACGGGAAAATTTCTCCATGAGCGCCAGCTTTAAAAAGACTCTTTTAATGGTATTGTCGCTCCTAGCGGCAATACCTAATTGTCGTTTGACAAGTTCGTCCATGAAAAACGATTATCTTCCTCTGCGGTGTAATTATTCTTATCCCTGCCTACGTGTCGACTATATCAGCGTATTTCGACCTAATTTACTTGGTTATATTCGAACACACTCCTTTATTACTAACCAGCTTCCTACTGCAGCAAAAATGTTGTTGTATGAACAATGATTATATTAAAATAAAAACGACTTTCCTGCTAAATTGCTAGAATAATTCAGCAGACTTTTAAGAGTAGTCACTCCGCTAGGGCAAATCCTAAAATAAACATTCGGGTGTGTTCCATTGTCTGGGAAGAGAATAATTTAGTCTGAGGTTTTTTTTGGTAGGGATTGTACATAATATATAGATGTACCTGTACTTTAATGGCGTTCAAGTGGGAACAAAAAGTATTTTATGTTTGCGTATAATAGTGTTAGTTTTGTAGACATTAATTGCGAGTATATTTTCCTGTTACAAAAATATTATCTCAGCCATTTTTCCCATAATGCCATTTCAAAGTCAAAATTTGCGTATTTTTACTTCATACAAAACTTGAAAACCTGTAAATATAATGAAATAAAAAAAATCCCATGTAAACTACATGCCACTGTCTACGGCTTGAAGCAAATGAGAAACCTTCCTAAATATTTTTGCATTAATACAAAATTGCTATAAAAGTAACTAGAAATAAGCAAATTATTACTTTTTTAGTAAAAACATTTTTGTGATGTGTTTTAACTCACTTCAAGCAGTACCTTGGGATACGTAGTTATAATGTGAATTATTTCATTTCATAATGTTTATTGGTTTTCAAGTTTCGTATGAAGTAAAAATATACAAATTTTGACTCTGGAATGCCGTTATTCGAACACTGGCTCCGCTAAATTTTTTTTGTAAGAGTAAATCTACTCCCATACAACGTCTATAAAACTAATATTATTTCATTCAAATATAAAATTGTAATTTTTCCGCTCTTGAATACTTTTAAGGTGGACGCCTGGGTGAAAATATGTTGCGCATTCGAGGCTTAGAAGTGCTGAAGCAATAAAGACGACACAGTACGTATATAACGCCTGTCTTTAGTCTTTAAGCGCAAGTTACTTAACTGGCGTGCTCTCTTCTCGCCGAAAACTCGTCTCCATGAGACATTCAGTGGTGAACTAGGCGTTAAATAACGTATCATTAGATATGAATGTGTGTAGTACACTCCTTCAGTTTTAAAACACTTTGCGCCAAGATTTACAATACCTAAGGAGACCTGCAAACCATCAGTTTTCGTCATACTCTCGGCAGCGTAAAAATAAACTTTACAGGTACATGGAAGGACTGAAACGTATGTGTGTGTATGTACGTATTTATGTATGCATCATGTATGTACGTAAGTATTTATGTATACAAAGATGGCCCACTTCAAAAGGGTAACAACTAAAAAATAACATCAGATTTTTGTTTCGCCGTAAAATCTGTTAATTTACATATTTGGAAGGTGTTAATTTGAAGCAAAAGTACAGGCGCTACTATTTGGTGTTTAAAATGTTTATAATCTGCCTTTGCTGCAATTATAACTCTATAAAATAAAATGAAATAATTTTTAGCTCATTACTGGCAATCAGAAAAAAGTGTCATGTTATAAAAACAAGTGAATCAACGTGTTGGTTTGTTTTTCAACTGACGTGAGTGCACATCTGTCTATGTGTTGGTGAGCTCAACTCAAAAATGCAATTTTTATGTGTTATTTCCTTTTTGAACTGGGCCGTCAATATATATATATATATATATATATATATATATATATATATATATATATATATATATATATATATACACATATGTATGTATATCTTTGTGTTTCAAGTGCTGTTCCTAAGTAGACGTCCCATTAGCCCGCTTAGCAGTTTTCGAATTAACTTCTTACGGCTAAAGCTCTGCACATAGCTCGGTGGCTTGGGCAGACGGCCCCCTTAAGCATGGTAACTTAAAAGGTGGGGTAGTTTGGAGCAATTTTACACAACTTTTATTTCCGTGTGTGTTAACTATAAGTAAATATTAATGCAATATCACGTCGACAGACATTATTTGAGATTTATAATAAGTAAACTTTGACATAGGGCTGCCGTTTACAATTTCTCAAGTCACCTCCGCTTACCGCATGTTAAAATTCTCCCACTTATTAATCAATACATAATGAGAGCAATTAAAGAACTAAGCTGAAATCGACAAATAGGTATTAACTTTTGTTAATTTTCTGAGACATAATTAGGAAAATGTTCAGTAATGTTAAGACATGTTGCCAAGTTTTGCTGTATAATATAATGAAGACATAGTTTTGAATTTTGAGTATTCGGAACACAGCGAAAGTTATCGATGCGTGGAAGCGTGCGGACGCTTAGGCACTTTACTTAAATTTATTCATTTATAAGTGAACAATAGTGAGCGTTACGTACACACACACAAACACACATACATATATTTATTTTAGGTAAATCGATTATTAATTTAAAGAGATTTCTTCCGTGTTGGAAATGCCGGATCATTTATGATTTTGAATAAAGCTTACGCCAAGCTTGCTCTTCTATATGACTGCGTCATTTAATTAATTTTTAACAAAATTTTAAGTTTCATATAAGTAAAATTCATAAATTAAGAGTAAATTTTTGAAAATATATTAGGTCACGCGGGTTTAGTAAAAATTTCACTTCAATAACAAAATCAGTAGTAGGGTATTCGTATTCAATTTACTACAAATTTATTTTCAAAGAGAATGATTGTTTGAAAATCGTAAGTTTTAAAATGTTAACAAAATGTGAAGTATGTTATACAAATTATCGAAACGTGAAATGATCAATAATGCATTATGTCAGACTATCAGAGACAAATATAAAAGTAGGCGCCACATACGGTCTACGATGCATCTAAGCCATTGAAGTAAGATACAAAATATGCGATCTACTATTATTTGTATGTTCAAGAACACATCGTTATCATCTCATTGGTGATATAGTAAACGAATTAATTTATTGTTATATCTAAATAACTATTTTTTTCTGTAGTGTGTTAGAAATAAGTTCTCAGTAGCGCTGACAGTTCTTAGCATGTAGAGTAACTTACATTGTTTTGTATATGTCATGTTAATTTAGTCATAATTAAAATATAGTAAAGTTACTCCTTATGTTTACGCTCACTTACAATTAACATCAGTACGCTGTTCAGTAAGATTATAAGTTTGAAATGTGATTAAAGGCACCGATGCCTGTGTAAAAGAATTAGGAATAAAAGTAACACATAAGCAAACGAATTAATTATTAACGAAATAAGAATGTATCTACGTTAATGTCATTCAAAATTTAAAAACACTTACATACGAATAAATAATCTTGTTACATTTCGTGAACTCTTAACCGTTTCATTCCAAACTATATAGTCGGTTAAATAGTATAACTATAGTTATTTTCCGTTTAAAATGAAACTATTAATAGCAGCTTTATAATTTACTGGGTCAATTTTCCTCAATACTGAGGAAAGTAGGCTCGTTAGTTATAACAACTTGTTATATACGTAGACTATATACTCCTCATCATAAACAATGTGATAAAACTACCTAAATTAAATGTAGTTACAATCCTTAGCAAGTGTAAGTAAACGCTAGAAATTTGTATATTACGAATGTAACAAAAATGGTTTGTCGTCTAACACCACGTGAATAATTCTGATTCCATTGCTTATTTTAGTATTGTTGCCCGTTGACGTGTTCAGCATACCGGGTAATTGCTGCCAAAGTTTCTACAAATATATCTATACCCCGTTACACCTAAACATTCTTTTTAATTTTAATGATTCCACTGACATCGTTAATGTTTGTTAAGATGTGAATCGATACACGGGATCTGTAGTTATTCCGATCAGGCTACTTCATTTCCAAATTTAACTGCTTGTGTAGCTACCAAATATCTTAGATATCAATATCGGCAACACCTATATCGATTCACGAGGATATGGGACAACAGTAGCACCAACTTGGAATGTTCGACGATATTCCTACCAATAAAAATCTCTAGAGCAACTGTAAAAAATATCATAGATTAAATATATTTTCCTTTTAAGTATAGTACTATTTCTTTAGTCAAATATGTCGTGCACACCTAAGAGAGTTGCTGATATTGGCACAGTAACTTCATGAAATTATTTCCTTTATGCTTTGCTTCAAACTGAATTTTTCAACGCCAACAAAATATTTCTAGCGACAGCCGGAAAAGCGTACATGCAGTTCACAATAAACCCTGCTTTTTTCGTAGTTAACACATATTTCCATTTATTTTGTATCTTCCTAATAACAGTAAATGAGTTAGCTAGGTCGGAAAGATTACGGAAAACTATATTGTTAAAAAAATTAGTCCTGACCTATGCTTTAAAATTTAACAGTTCCGTTGGAGAACATTTCTTGAAATAGAAAATCTTTGCTGAACCCACAAGGGTAAAGATCCACATTTAGTTATATTAAATAAACTATTAACTAAGACTACAGTTTTTGGTTTTATTCGCCTTCCAATTGCAATACCTAAGCATTTATTGTACAACGTTCTTGAAAATTACATCGATTAACTACTACTTCAAAATTAAATTATTTAAATGTACTGAAATCTAGTGCGCTAAACACTGACATTTGTTGTGAATCGGTACATCTCAAATGAATGCAAAATCCAATTTTAGTGCACAAACTGCTATTTGTGATAGGTTCACTTCAAGGACTTAAATATTTTCTTGGAAAGCATTTTGATACAAATATAACTTGAGTTGGATAATCTTCCTAAGTATGAAGACACAAAAATATTTTATGCAGTAAGTAATGTTATAATCAAACGCAACTAATTGCATCGTGGATTTAGTCTTAGTACAGTAATAAATTAGGAAACTATTAAGTCCTGCACGTTATTATATTTGTACTGTTTTCATGTAATTGGTTGCACAGTAAAAAATGCATTCAGTACGAGGTCTTCGTAATTAAAAAAAATGTAAGGAAATTCATGTCGTGATACGCACTCTGATTCCTAGCAAATCGCTCCAACAAGTAGGCCTATGTTTTAAAGGCTACTGATTTCATACGCCATGATTGTTCGAGTGCATAAGGAATTTTTTATTGTATGCCACACTTCAAGACGTGTAGATGAATGAAATATTAAATTTTCAGTTCGTAAGACTACTAATAAGTAGACCTACTGCAATGACGCAAATAATTTTTTTAACATAATAAATTTATAATAACATTAGCTCCGTTTTAAAGTAACTAATGAAAAATATCATACAATTATCTATCAACCACAGTTCATTAATTCGATGAAATTTAAAACACAATGCGATATGAAATAGCACATGCGTTTATATCAATGGTATGAATTGTTTTCCTGCTCAAATATGTTACATGTATACTTCTTTGAAGAGTAAGTAACAAGAAACATAAAAATTACAAATGAAAAAAAAACTTGTCAGAGCATACATTCGTTGGAATAAGCTTCAAGTTTCAAACTACTGTGATGTAGTAGTTAATAAAATAATTTGTAAAATATTCGCGGCATAATAATGCAAACTGGTATATTGGTGTTTCTAACAAAAACACAGTTATTGTTCTCGTCTGTGCATTCAGAGTGTTACGACACAAAACATTTTCCCTAGCATAAACTGAAACTATAACTTAGTGCTTCCACGAACTCTGTTTTAAATGCATCAGATAGTAGTTCGTAATTTGTGAACGAGACAGAAGTGCGGTATATAGAAAACCTGGCATCTTCTCGCATTACATGATTTGCTGTGTTACTTACTTCCACTAGCACAGCGGATAATAAAATACTTACTTTCGCATATAATTTTGAGATTTTCAGAATGTTCCGCGGATTATGTTTCCAAATTTTCAACGAACCTAGTAAGCTGGCTCACTATTTGAGAATGGTTATGAAATATTTTACGTTTGCAGTGACACAAACTGCGTGACGTAATGTATACTAATAAAACGGTTTTATGTGCTGCATATGCAAACATTCTATGCCTGTATTAGTGTTTCAAGTAAAAAAAAAAAATTGTTACTCCATTTTATACACACAAAAATTAAACTTAAATTACGTTTCGAGGTCAAGTATACAACAAGCTACTTTGTGAAGGCAATTTATTACCAGGGCAAACTTGACCCGGTTTTTGCTTTTGTACTAAAATGGAGCGTGAACGTACCAGAACGTACAAAAATAACACTTTTCTGCCTCCGTTGAATTAAGATACTACGTAACGAATTTACTGTGCTTCTTCGAGAGGTAACTTAAGTTGATTTATTTGTCGATAATATTTGGTTTTGCCTTATTACGTACGATAAGCACGTGCATCTTGCAACATCCATTTTTGAAAAGCAACAATGAAAACTGCTAACTATGAATTACCTTAACATAAGCCAATCAAAAATTTTCGGAATGAATTTATAGTGAGGCATGTTTGTTGAATAAATGAGACATGAAGTGCTTAACAATTCATTTGAATGAGATAAATAACTTAAGTTTAGTTCAAACGTCCGAGGCATAAACCAATTAATTTATAGGTTACTAGATTTTTACCTTGCTAGTCAAACAATGTTTGTTCAAACGCCGGCTGAGGCATGTTTTTTTTTTTACATTGGTCTAATAGTGTCCACAACTTAAATTTTACGAAGGAACACGAGCGATAATCATAATATATTATTTTTAAATGCTAAAAATAGTTATTTCACGCTACAAGATAGCCGAAAACTAAATTGTAATACACGTTATTCATACAGAAGTAATATACATACATACATACATACATACATACATAACATTTACCTGACTTTTTCTATTTGTAAGTAGAAAATTAGTTGTAATATATATATATATATATATATATATATATATATATATATATATATATATATATATATATATAGTTTAAAGCACTGTTATCTACCAAATTTAATAACGTGACATACGAAATTGATAGTTTCAGAACTCATAAAAATATAGCACTACGGTATTTAACAAGTTCGCTAGCAAAATAACCTCAAATTAGTTAGGAAAATAATATCATATCAATACACCCGAAGACTCGGAAAAATGATTCACATCCAAGAAAAAAATTTAAAACTCGTGGAAACTATCACTTATGTCGAAAACTTACATTTTTGCATTTTATTTGTAAATATTTTATTAATTTCTCTACTTGCTCGCAAGATTGTGACTTATTACAAAATATTAATTCTTTGTCAACATCGTAAATTGCAGATACTTTAGTAATTTTAACTTAGACAGTAGATACACATAAAGTATTGTGATATATTGCAGAACGTTATATTTATACAAGAGTAGAAAAATATTTCTAAAAGCCAACTAAGTATAGTCATATAATTTCCGTTACTTGGGTTAAGAATAGTGTAAAAAATTACGTTTAGTAAATAATATAGTTCGGTTTCATGGAGATATTAAAACGTAACATTGAAAATCAGAGTGAGTGTATCACGCACAGTACATTTTTGCAAAATTGAAACTTTATTTATATTTTTTAATGGAGGCATACAAAATTACAAATTTAACTATCTGATTGAAGCTTTCGGGGACGGTCATTCAATTGACAAAATAAAAAATGCTTTGCTTAAGGAAAATTCCGTTTATTTGGTGATTTAGTACATAATAGCAAATAAACATCAGCGTAACATGTTTAAAAAGAGTTTGCTGGACTAATTTATTAATTTTTTTCCTAAGCGTTACGAATTTTATACAGCCAACCGATTTTAACTTTTACAAATAATTAATTTCAGATTTAAATATAATAGGCACTTAAATGCAAAACACTGTTATAGTCTTGTTCGCGTTATAGCGACCACTTTTTAAAGACAGTGGTTGTTGACAATAATAATTTTTGAAAATATTTAATTCTGTGGTTTCATGCGTTATCTTCTGAGTACAGCACAATTTAAACACTTTGTTTATTACTTATAATAATACATTTATATTAAAACATTGACAAAAATACAAATTAGATGAAAAGAAAATAGTAACTACGGCCTCAAAAGTGCTTACTTATCTCGAATTGCATGTACGTGTGAATTGTGTGCAATATTTATATACAGTGAATTTCAAAACAAATTACCAATTACAAAATTAATTTTACTGCACAGTTAATTGTGACATAGAAACGAGATATTTCGTACGTGTTTCGATGACACATAGTCACGTGATCAAATTCCCATAAAAAAACTTCGAAAGTTTGGCCAACTGGGTTCTGTTTGTTATGGCTTATGAACAGTACGATGGATTAAGGCACAAATATTGTACGTCCATTTTTATAAAATGTAAAAGAATATTTCAAATAGTTGTCACAACTACCAATTATCGACTATACTATGGGTATTATTTTTCGTCGTGGTTTCATCTATAACGTACATTGTCAACAAGTTATCTTTGCTGACATGTTGAAACTTTATTTTAATACATATTAATTCTACAATTTACAAGGACACGCAATATGTGTGTTTTAAGTCATATAATCGCATTTTTATCATCAACAAGATAAATTGAAAGAAAAATGTCGAAATTAAAATTTCTCCTAATTGGATCGCATTGCAGTGTGTAATTGTAATATACATACTGTCCTCTTTATTTTTCATGTAGGTGAACTCGTGACGTAAAGATAAAGAAGCTGCTCTGCTTTTCATAGTAATTAAACGAATTCTTTCACATGGGCTGCGTTCCCTCGACATCGTGCTAGGCTACGTGGGAAATCGGTGACCGCGCACGATGAAACGCGACATGCTTGCAAGTCGAGGAAGACGGTTAAGAAACGTTTGCTCTATGAGCACTGGCATGTCGTAATTTTGAGCGCCAAGATGTTAAGATGAACGGTTACAGGAACGCTTTGTTAAAGTACGGTCGCAGTTGTTTCGTGACCTACCGCGATGGGCAAAACCTGGTCGCTAATTTATTTTACCTAGCGAACTGAATTTATTGGAGCAAGAAGTTTTTCACCCAACATATATTATTTTTAATAGCGCTTAAATTGTTATTTTACGCTACATGGCAGCCAAATAAATTACTTTAATACATATTGCTGTTAAAGTTATCTTATTAAAAAGTTAGGTCTTTTAGTGACTCCTTTAAATAAATATGTGGAGATTTTCTAGTAGGCATAAGTTATTATTAAAGAAATCGTTGATGGTAAGTATGAGACGCAATAATTTCCTTACATATTTGAGTTCACATATTTCAACAAAATATAGTTACATTATAAATCATGTCGCATTTTTGAAAGTATGGGAGGTTGTCAATAATAATAGACATGTCTGTTAAAGTTATGAAAGCATCAAGATAACACAGTAACACATTTTTTAGTCTACAAAAAGTGTGTTAAATGAATAAAGTTTGGTTTCTAGCGTTTTCAGAACGGTTGCTACCAATGTAAATGAAATTTAATGAAAGCGACGATTTCTTTAAATCCAGTTCAAATAACTGTTTAAGTACATTTACTGGAGTTACGAAAGCATACGTCATTTTATCGGATTCGAATAGGTAGGTCTTTTCACCCCAAATGTAGGCAAATATTCTAAATATATTATCGAAGTCAATTTATATAATATGTATGATTCATTCAATTAACTCTGTAAAAAACAGAAATGTTTGGTAAAGTCCTCGGAAATAAAATTCTGCAAAACATGCAGAATATTTAAATGTCCAAAATATAATGTTGACCAAGATATGTTTATCTGGATTTACGTTTATTTCAATAGTTAGTGTACGAAGTAAATAATATTTTGTGCCGATTTAGACCAGAGGAAGGGTTTGTTCTTATCTTCACAAAAATGTTGTGTTGTCAGTTATTTTCAGAAGCCTACACTGTAGTTTAAAATGTCAGAAATTTAAAACGTTCAACTTTGTAACATAAAAATATAAAAAGAACAGGTTAAACTTACAGTTCACTTGAAGAACAAGAAGAATCATTATTTACCCTTACACCGTCTGTTTTTAAAAACTGGTTAAATTTGAAAATCGTAATTTGAAGTAATATAAATTAATTAGAAATTTTCTAGTTCTATGTGTGAACCTTCATTAAAACGTGTAACTTTTATTTTTCAGTGTTGGGACGTCATTAAACTAATTTGTTGAAACATGTTTTGAAATATTGGTAGGATTGTTACATACCATGTTATTATCTCTTGGTTTTCTCAGAAAGAAGCGAGGAAAAAAGGGTATTTTTAATATGAAAATAAATAACTATCTTTTAATGGCTCACATTACCTGCTACTGTTTGGGTTTTATTTTTATGCAGCAGAATGTGTTAATAAGGACGAGATGTTGGGGAAAAGGGGTACTAATGAAGTTAATAGTGATCTTACAGCCGGTCTTTCCACTTAGTCTTCTTAATGATACTGTAATTATCGCAACATCTCCTAGGACACTATACAACTCGACAAATCTTCACAAAAGGATTCGTTTGAAAAAACACCGTTACTCCGGTGATCTCCACCTCATATCCTCCAACACTTAACCGCATTTTCAGTTCGTAAAACTTGGTTAAGTATATATTACCAGACACTACAGAATTTATACTTGAATTCATAGTCATTCTTGGCAGTATAAACAATATTACGGCTGATACTTATGCGACAATGTGGGATCTATTTGCTAGCGCAATTTTATTACTACTGTTTAAGCGAAAAATTTTTGTGCAGAAATAACAGTATATTAAATTATTTAAATTTTATAACTTCGACGTCTCCAGTTACACGGGTACACGATATATGAAATATCTGCGCAATGGGAGTGCATGACTAGATTTAGTTTCTTGGACATACTCCATTGCGACATAAATGACTGTCAATGAAAACAAAAAAATAATAGAAAAATAAATAAACAGTGAAACGGATATATGCATAGCTGTTGACTAAAGCATACCATGCTTATTTATTTATGGTTTTCTATTATTCTTAGTTTTATTTAATAGTCATTTATTTCGCAATGAAGTATGTCCAAGAAACTAAATCCAACTACACGGATATAATGAACATCTCAAGACCATATCAAATATGTATTGTAGCAATGTCCACTGTTTAGATTACAACTACAGAACGTGATCTACATAAATGTAGTATACGCAGAAATTATGTGAAGGCGTCGTCGTAGACAGGTTGCAATTGTAAAGGGATAAAATCGACGGAGAACCATGGCTGCCGCCGGATGGCGTGGGTAATGCCTGGAGCCATAATTTTGTCGCAAACATATATTTCTGCACTAATATGTTTCAGTGCCTTACATGCACATCGCCATCTCTCCTTCATTGTTATTGGCCACGTGTCTTTGTTCAGACACGGTCTCTCATTTGACTGCGCCTGTCAGAATAAGGTTATTGTGATTTCATACTGCTGTGATTTGCAAGTAGATCCCCCAAGACAAGTGGGAATTAAAACATCAAATCACTGACCATGAAACAGAACTCATAAGGCATTCAAAACAAATGGCGCGAAAGTCTTTTAACCAAAAAATCGTGGCTCTACAACGCGGTGTCGCCTCGACGCGCGAAACACTCAAATTGCACGCACAACTATGATATGCTATGCTATGCTTTGAATATTTTTTGCAATGGGACAGAACAATGTACTGTACTATTGTGGGCATATGCCACGGCAATATTATTTCGTCCCAGAAATCTTAGAATGAGACAAAAAAACCTAGTTTGGCTGTAGTCAACACATTCATAATAAACCAACACTGTGAAAAGTCGGTCTTAAAAGAAATCTACTGTGTTCTTTTGTGTCTTCATCGTTGTGTCGTGACGTCATCGTTCATACCCTGTCTTGTGTTCATTATTGTCTTCGTCCCAGTATTGTCTGTGCAGTCTTAATTGTGGTGACCTGAGTTTTTTTTTACAGGTTATTTTGTTTTGCATTAGGACTTTGATTTTTTTGGATGTTTATTTTATTTTCCTTTACTTGTTGACTAATTCCTTGTGGGATCTTCAGTGTCCTGGTGTTTTAATTTATGGATGTGTTAACTAAAGCAAACCTAGGCTTGTTTTCTCTTTTTTGCGGTTTTCGCTTGTTTTTTCTTAGTCTCATTCTAAAATTTCTGGGACGACATAATATCGCAGTGGCGTGTGTCCAGTATGCTATTATTGTTTTACCAATGGGACGTCAGGGAATTGATCCTTATCACGTAGGATTTATGACTATTCTTATAATGCAGAAAGTATAGGCACTGTTGTAAGTTTTTCCACATTGACATGCCAGAGTTTATAGTTTCTATAACTGTTTGGAATCTGTACGGCTTCTGTGACCACTGTGGTCACACGCTAAAGTAAATAACTTTTTTTCTCTCGACACCTGTTTCCTGTTATAAAACAGATATTGAGGTAGCAACAATTTCAGAAAATCGATCAAGACTTTATCTACGCCCTGTCGTGCTAAAAATGTTGATTCGTTTAATTGAAACAGAAGTTGTCGAAAAAAAATCGTAAATCCGATGCGGTATGGGGATCAATCAGTCTCTACAGCGGTGCTCATATATAAGTTTACATCGGGAAGAACTCTATGTTCAAAAGCATGTATAATTATGTATATGTATGTTTTTTTTTCTTCAAATCCTATTGGTGTTTTCCCGTGTATACGACAGTCCCAAAAAGGCTGTTTCAGCCATTGTTAGCGGCTCGAAAATAATGTTTGTGTTTAGTAATAAGCGCATTACATTTTTCAAAGTATAGCAAACAATTTGAATATGTGTTCATTTTTAAATACACAAACGTAATGCTTGTTTAGCAGTGTCGTCAAAACGGAATGACCGCAACTCGCTGCAACATATTTTGAGTGTAAGTTGGGAATTCCCGCGGCGTGCATAACTTCTACGGTTAGAAGAATATTCGAAAACAGCTCATCGCGCATGTGTGACGTATGTCTAGGAATAGTAGTAAAAAACGTTACCATTCCATGTTCATCACTATTCTTTAAACCATATTTTCTACCGGCTGAAAATGGCGAAGATTGGTGGTTTTGCGGTCCTATAGGAATGAAAATATTGGGGCAGTATCTATTGTCTTTTAAAAGGTACACATGTGTACATCAGTACTTCATGTTTAATGTTACGTCACATAATGATAGGGCCACAATTGAATGTCTCATAGAGGCGAGTTGTCGGCGTAGAGACTCCACGTCAGTGCCTAGAGTCTAGAGCCTAGAGGCATGATGCACGTGAAGTGTCGTCTTTACCGCTATGTACTTCTAAACTTCGAACGCGCGAAATACTGACAATGTCTGGCAACGTTGGGTGTCGAAGAGTGTGCGTGTACCTCAACGACACCGGAGAGCACATAATATCTCCGCTAGTTTTTACCCCTCACAAGTCCGGAATCCCGGAACACCTCCCCCCTCTTCAACCACAGTCGACCTTGGGTCGTCGTGTGCTCCGGGGACCGGCCGACTGACCGGATGCTGACGTGATTGAGAGCCTGTTTTCTTCCCCCTCCGGCACCGTTTTTCTTTCTCCTTCTCGCCTTTCCTTTCTCCTCGGCGTCCTCTTTGTGCTCTCCTTCTCCCCGTGGGCAGATCGTCGCGCCTAGAGCCCCGGGGGCGGCGACGTAAGTCCGACAAGTCAGGTCTCTTGACGAGGCCGTTACGATTGGCGCTGGCGGCCGGAAACTAAGCCCGCTCCGCTCGCGTGCCCGGCCGCGGCGTTGCCACGTCGCTTCCTGCTGCGCGCTGCAGGGTTGGTCCGCAGCTAGCTTGTCAGATTAGGTGAATTATAACCAACTGTAAGATACCTTAAGACGGAGAGCTAGATGAAATACTTTATTCATCAGATTTATGCAAAAACTTCTATTTTAAAACATTTTTGGCAAATTTGGCAATGTTGGGGCATGCAAAATAGATACATTTGTGTTGCATTTAGGCTATTATGGTAGTGTAATATGTTGATCTTATATTGGATTTGTATTCATTCTTGAAATTTAACCTGTAATTTCCTTGCAGTGATTATCTTATGTTATATATATATATACATACATATATATATATATATATATATATATATATATATATATATATATATATATATATATACATACACACACACATAAAAGAAAGTCGTGTTAGTTACACTATTTATAACTCAAGAACGGCTGAACTGATTTGGCTGAAAATTGGTGGGGAGGTAGCTTAGAACCAGGATAAGGACATAGGATACTTTTTATCCCGTTCGACCGCGTTCCCGTGTGACGTCAAAGATAATACAAGTCACTATAAAATGTGGTATAACAAAAACGCATATGACATGGAATAACAAAACGCAAATGACAGCTAAACATAATTTTGTCTGTGGTTAAGTATGTTTGAAAATTTTATAACTATAAATTTTGTCAGAAATCAATAATTAGTAATACTCAGTAATTTGTATTCTCTTTGAATCATCATTGACAATGCCGCAACCAAGACGATCGAATCTTTCCCGACAAAGCATGTTCACGGGTATGAAGACAATCTGCGTTGTTTGTTCTTGCGCCTGATAATAAAACAAATGAAGAGTGCACCAAAATACATGAAAAATAAAGAAGCATTAAAATACTTAATCCAAAATCTGCTTACTTATTGCCTCTAAGGCGGAACAGAGTTCGCATGGTCAGCTAGTGTGTAATAAATTAATGAAAATTTTCATATTATTTATGGCAAGCAGTTTATCAAGAATATATTGCATGTCATACCAAATAATACATTTTGATAAAAATTTAATAAATTTCATTGGTCGAAAAATAAAAATTAAATTAAAAATGTTTAACACTCTCCCATAACAGAAGTCCTCAACTGGCGCATGGACGGCGTTGCAGCGTATTCTTTTTTACGCGAAACTGTTTAAACTTATTCATATTACGTTTACCTATGAACATAACCCAAACATGAAACTACTCGTCTATAATATTTAAGAATTCAAGACGCCTGTTAGGAACGTGATTTTCAGGTCTCTCAAAAGTGACTAAAAATGGCTTTTTAGAGTGCAGTAGTTCCGAAAACACCACATAAATTCGTATACTTAAAACGAGAAAGATACGTTGGCCTTTACTTCATATTATCAAAAACATTTTAATTGCTGTTTCACCGTTAGAAAACCTTGCACGACAGTTTGGCGCGCTGCGAATACAGGCGATATGCATACCGTAGAGCGTGGTACTCTGGCTCTTATCGCTCCACTCTCCCCAAGTTTCAAACGCAGAAATTATAAACCGGTAAAAAATATTCTTAAATTTTCGTCTTGTTATTTAGGCACGAGCTAGAATTCAATTACCGAAAACTCGGGTCACAGTCGCTATTTGTTCTCGACTTATTTTCACACATCTGGAGCGCTGAACCAACAAAAAGTACGCATTTAAATAAATGAAGGCACAGTCACTGTTTAAGCGAACAGCCAATGAATATCTGCTGTCTGCTGCAATGCTCAGATATTCTTGGTGACTTGCCTACACTATAAAAAATAGTTTGTAAATTTTCCACACTTTCGTATAGGAGCGCTAAGAAAGTAGGTGGTATGGTAGAATTGTTTCCCAGACATCCGCGGTAGAACTCCTAAACTGTTTTAGATAACAGTCAAGTGTATACAAAAATTACCAGACGTGTATTGAAACAACTGTAAAAGATTGCATATTTACTTCAACTTTGGCGGCAAAAATCGGTTTTTTCAGACGGTCATTATTAGAGGTACGTCAATTTCGCGGATTCATCTAGAAGCAGCTTAGACTTGTCAACCCTATACACCCACTGGCCACAATCGATTATCTATTGGCTTATAACCGTACAAGCAGGTAGCAAGCGATAGTACTTCGCATTATTTCCTTATTTACTACTGGCTTGCAGTAGTCAAACGCGTTTCGTAACAGCCGCCAGCAAGTCACAGACGTGACAACTTGAAGTATATATAATTGATGGCGTTCAACCCGACCTGGAATGTATCTGCGAAATTTACGTAGGCTACCTCTAGTCATTATGTACCGGATTCGTCCGAAATTAATGTCTACAACAACGTTGGACTTTCCTACACTGAATTGTTCACTGAAACGAAAGGGTGACCGCTTAAAGTCACTCAGTGGAAACTTTACGGCGCGAACACTGCGAACGTATTTACGACTTTGGGGCGTAGAGGCAATATCAAAATACCTGTGCCAGCTGGCCTGTGTCATAACGCCACATCGATTTTTGCCTCGCTCTCACACAAACAAACAAACCCTTAACCAGGGTGTCACCTTAACTCTCATTGAAGAGTAGGGGGCTGGATGGAAACAGTAAATATTTTCGATCAACGTTCGCAACCCTGGGCCCATCTCACAGTATCCAACCGTGAATCGCTACAAAATAATATAGGTATGTAGTTTCAAAACACATTCTACCTAGAATATGTAGTTTTGGTATGAAATCTTATTAATTATGAGTATTTATAATTTGTAAGTTCGAATACGGTTTGTGGTTGGATTGATGGTTAAAAAAAAGGGGGGGGGGTGGATAAAGGTTCGGGACGTGCTCTGTTATTCTTCCACTTCCACCTCACCCCTTCTTCAATTAAATACGCCACTGCTTTATTTTTTATTATATGTCAACTAATAACCCTCGGGCTTGATTTTCTGTGATACTTTTTTAAATCTTTCACAACTAGAGAGGATGGTTTGTCATGGCAAAACTTGACTGTTTGCTGGATTTCAACACACGTTCAGCTTAAAAGATTAATACTGTCTTTCTCTTGTACGTGGGGTTGTTGCCCTATTTTACTGAGTCAATAAGAATCTCGCAATTGTTATGTTATAGGTCTGCAGACAGCTACGTTATGCCAGATGTATATCATCCAATCATATATGTTGCAAGAAACTACAGCATTTTAAAGGGTATGTCGGCACAAAACATTTTCGCGATATACCATCATCTCTATTCACAACACACAACATAAGGAAGATTTATCAATGAACTGTACCATAGCCATCTTTAGTAGGCCACGGCGTTAGATCTGGCAACCCTGCACACGAGGGTCGTTTTAACACTTGTTTTGCCTCTCCAAAGGCAATGGCTGTGTCTGATTCGTTATTCTGCCCTACATACCGGCGAATCAGGACAAGTAACTGCCGTTGGCGAGACAAAAGAAGTGTTAAAATAACCTTTCCTGGCAGGGTTGTCAGATCTAAGGCCGCGGCGTTCTATACTAAAGACGGCTATGACTGTACGCATATAAGAAACTTGACAGCATTAGCGGACATAGTTTAAGCGAAAACAGCACATTGGCAGCACGTCTTTGTGTAGAAGCGTCGTATTTAACCGTGTCAACCAGATCAAATGTTTACCGCGATGCCACGTACCTGTCATTAGCGCAGAGATCACCAAGTCGATGATAGTCAATAACATCCAAAATCGCGGAAGCGCCTACCGCTAACCAGCGTACACAATTAAATACGTAGGCAGTAAGACTTTTAATTTTTTTCCATCGCATTGATTTGGACCGAAGCATACACAATTTAGATTCTACTTCTTACTTCTTAAGTTCAGCAGTGGAAATCGTTAGTTTAAACAATTAGAGTACAGGACGGCACTTCCATGATGCCATTCGTATTTCACTCGTTAACCGCCATCTTGCTTTAACATATGAAATTCACACAAGACGGGGTATTTTAAAATAAAGTATAGGATGTAATTTACCATCTTATATAATATTTTTAATAGTACACTGTAAAAAAAGTGAGTAATATTACTCATCATATGTATGGTAATATTCCCCATCCTTGAGAGGAAAGTTTGATTTCCGAACATGTGTGGAAATTTTCGCAAGGTAGTGTATTGGCCACACAAACCACTCGGAAGTTTCGCTCGCGCGTTATGTCAAATTGTCCTAGAGGGCTTGCGCAAATACGTAATGAAAAATTACATTAACAGTTGAGTAACTTTCCTTGACACGTGTTGAGTAATTTTCCCTCACTTGTAGAGGTAATAAGCTTCCATTACATGTAGAGTAAATTTACCAAAACTTTTTTTACAGTGTAAATACTAGAAGAACTTCGTTTATATGCCTCGCAATGGATATTTCGTCAATATTATACTAAATATTTTCGTATGCAGCCTTCAGTATAAACAATACAGCAAAAAATACAATACTGATAGTATGTTCCTATTGGCTGACTTTAAGCAGTAACTCGCTATTGTATACGCTAAATTTTTGCGACTCTACGTCTTAGTGCTTAAGTGTTTAAGTGTGTTAATCCCTTATTGTGTGGGACTCAGCTCTGGGACCCTGGCTTGGGAAGGTCGTGTTGTTTATAAGCAGGCCTAGATGTCAGGGCGAGGTCTGTTACTACTGGCAGTGTGTAAGAAGATCTAGCTGGGAACATTTCTTGCCGACAACATCCCTCATTCTGACAAAACCTGCTTCCATACAACCCCACGTTCCCTCACGGCCAGGGTTCCAGACCTGAGTCCCGTACAGTAAGATGGCTTCCCTGCTAACCGGCAGCCAGGCCAATAGGAAACCTGCCTTAACATGCAGGAGCCAAACAGACACGTGGCTGGTATCAGCAGTCTCGGATAGCCAATAAGTAGGGACCCCTGTTTTTCGCGAAAAGAATTTTGCCTCACTTTGTTTCCGTGCCTTACGTGCACATCTGCAGTTCTGCTTCGTGGTCAGCGATTGGATGTTTTAACTGTCACGAGCCTTGAGATTCTACCGGCAAATCACAGACGTGTGGCGTTGAATTAATGTTATTGTAATTGGCTCAGTCGAATGAGATACGGCTCTTCGCATAGACACGCTGCCAATAAACATGAAGCAGAATTGCAGATGTGCACGTAAGGCACAGAAACAAACTGTGGCAAAATTCTTTTCGCGAAAAACAAGGGTCCCTACCAATAAGCGATGAAGTTCCGTTGTATCAAATGAGCCACCACGTCATTTCACGTCAGTATTACCATTGTGTAAGGGTATTACTGTTAAGTTTGTGGTAAGGTATTGAAACAAAGTGATGCACAAATCTCATCGCGAAAACTACCTGTCCATTTGTATAACGAACCTGTCTTTGTACAGCTCCAAAGCCTCCAGTGCAACGTAGACACGGGAACTAAAGATGTCTAGTTACACTTCTAAAGAAAACATTCACGCTCACGGAATAGTTTTCGAGTATCTAGTTTACAATTATTTATTTCAGACTAGTTCGGCGACCTTTAGGAAGGCGAACACAAGGGCCAACCAGAAGGGGAAGGGGATATCGGGATATACCCCCCTCCCGAAATCAAAATAATCTACTATAAGATAAAATAAGCAGTGTGAGGCTATATTCAACGTTAAGGTGCATCATTTTTCACATTGAAACTTAAATTTTTCCGGGGGAGGGCATCCGCCCCCCCCCCCCCACTTCATGACGTGTGATCGGCGTCGCATTATTGTGCTGTAAAAATTCTCAAGTTGGTACCCTCTCCCGAACAAAAATTCTGAATACGCCCCTGGCGACGAGAACCAAAGTTCCCTGTATCTATCTACAATTTCACAATAATTATTTCTTAAGCCTGAACGAGAGAAAATGTCACAAATCTGTTTGGTAGTTTGTTTCAAATATTTTTTGCCTTTATCGATACTTTTTAAAATACAAGAAACTCTCCTTATTTATTAATAAGTAGAGATGATGGAATATCGGGAAAATATCTTGTGCCAACCAGTGCTGCACTGAGGGTTGTTGACAGGGAGGGCTCAAGTTGCCGAGAACTGTACACTCATGTTCACGCCACCGTTTACCAATAACTAGGGACAGGAAAATTTCGCGAATTCAATGAACTGAATGTTAGAATCCTCTATCCTACGCATACTCAAGTCCCGACCATTTGTCCACTAGCTGCTACTCAGTGGAACAGCAGACAGTGAACGGATAAACGGGGCTTGCGTGTGCATATTACAATGGATTCTAGCCTGCAGGTCATTGAATTCTTGAAATTTTCCTGTCCCTTCCAATAACCATGAAATATCTACTGCCAACATATTGTGTTGTGACCAGTCAGTAATAAGCAGCACCCACATATCAGCGTGTTAGTGGCTGTAGCGTCAACTAGCGCACAACCCTGTACATTTCTCTGTAACTTATGCAATACCTACCTACGAGTCGCCACTGCTGCCAACATATCCTTGAAAGCATTGCAGTTTCTTGCAACATATATGATTGGGTGCTGTACTTCTGACAAAATGTAACTCTCTGCTGACCAACGGCAGCCCAAATAGCAAACATCAACTGGTCCACTTGTGCAAATCTAATCGTGATAAGCAGCCCACAGGCAGTAATCATTCGGAATGCACCCACGGCCACATGTGGCATACATGATGCATAATGAAATCCCCCACACATTAACCACAAGTGTACTACAAGCATTCTTATTATGCTCAGATGCTTGTGGGTTACTTTGCTAATCTGATTGTGGACCGTATACTGCAATAAGTCAGTCGTTTTAAACTAAGTTGCCCACATTACAAGTACATACTTCCGTATAACAACATATTTACTGACATGGCCTGATTAACAACCATGCCAGCAAAAGTAGACTATCATATTAGCGAACGTTGGCCTCCTCTGCCAACAGTTGGCCAACTGAAACATGATTGTATTTGCTACTAATGAGGCATCAAATATTACATTATCGGGACTCTTATTGTCTCAATCAAATAGGGTAACAGCTCTACGTAGGCTACAAGCGAAAGCCAGTAATGTTTTGATAAGCTGAACGTACGATGAAACCTAGCAAACATTTAAGTTTTCCCGCGTTAAACCATCATATGTACTAATAAGTCAATCAACAAATACTTCGTTTATCATAGGCCTATACGTAACTAAAACCAAATTATTTACTCTCTTGAAGAATAAAAACATTGCGAAAACTACTTTAAAGAAAACTGCTAAACAGATGTTTGATATCTGCTCTGCTTTAGGTTTACAAAATGATTATCGCGAAAACATTAGAAAATAATGGAGAATTGCCTTAGTAATAAGGAGAATGCGAAATGAATTAACACTAAGTGGGCTACGCTTCCAGCTTTTCATATGTTGTAAAGGTTACCAAACTGTGAATCCTGTTGATGTTAGGCGTTTGCAAAAATTAACGCGCTTAACCCGGTAGAGTGAAACTTCAACTCGAGATGTATACTAAGTGTCTCGAGCGAAGTTTTGTTGCGTGCAAATGCGATCCGAGTTGATTGTTTAGATGGGTATGATTACAACCTATCTAACTTATGGTGATTGAGCGTCCTGATAGCTTCAATAAGAGAACCTGGCGAACTCTATCAGGTTATTTTCGTAAACGTATATACTATCTAATTACACTTTCATTAGAGATGGTGTTTGATAACGGGAAAACTTGACTCCTTGCTGGGTATCAACCTACGCTCAGTATGACAGAAGGTTTGCTCCTGCTGCAGACTGTCGGTGTACGTGAAATAAGTGCCCCATTTGACTGAGCCAATAAAATCCCCAGTAAATGCCTGTGATTGGTCTGCTGTTCGATAAGAGTGTGTGATAGTCAGTGAGTTTTGTATCATAACTTTTATTCTTGTTAACTTCATGGAACTTAAAGGCCATGATCAATCATTTAATACAAACAATTACAAATAACTCAAATATACTTTAACCAAATGCTTTGAAAAAAAATTGAGACTGTGTACAGTCGTACGATACACCATTTTGCCACTGCGATTTTTTTTAACAATGTACCGTTTGTTAGGAAAAATTATTTTTCTTCATTTTGGCTTATTTTGACAACAAAATATGTAATATTTCAGGGGCGAAAATCTAAAAATTCGTTTGGAGTATTGCAACAGAAAAGTTAAGATACAAATGATGATATGTGAGTTTTAAAACTGCAAGAACAAACTTATGGTATATTTATTAATTTGTGATAAAAATATTTTTGAAACCACTGCAAAAATAAAAAGTGAGGCCTTAACTTAATAGAATACACATTGAAACAATTTAGGACACCTTAAATGTTTATTTTCCTTGACTGTTGTTCAAGATAGAACTGCAGTTAAGAAACTAATGAGAATTTTCTAACTGCAATTCGATCGGTTATACCAGTAACGACAAAAAATTCTGTCCGTTGGACTATGTATTCTATTCCGTAGTTAGTTTAAAGTTTCAAAAGTTTACCCAGAAGAAATGTTACGACACAAAATACAAAAATTCAAAATGGTGACAATCACTCACTCTTAAGACGTCTCGCGAACAGTTTAGCCAATCAAATATACTAAATCAACCTAAAATGTTTTAAAGACTATGTTGACAGAAAAAAATTCCGCAATATTCCACAATCTTTAACGATTATTAAAGGAATGTTTTCACTTGAAGCAGTAATAAGAGAAGCATGCAAGGGATTCGTACCGTGGATGATTATTTTTTGTTAAGAACGATAATTAGTAACCCTCGAAGCAAGATGTTTGCGCGGAAATGAACCGCCAATCAAATACAAGACACTTCTAGCATCGCAACTAACCGTTTAGGATAACAAAGTACGCGTCACGTAATGTTGCACTTCAAGGTACGCAACCTTTATAAGATAAATGTATTTCCTCAATGTTACCCATCTGTGGTACATTTGCAATGTAAATGGGGAAGATTGCCTGCGTCACACAAATACTGACTGGATTAAGCTAAAAACTAAATATGTTAGTACATTTTTTTTAACGTTCTCTGTCAACATTATTCATTCAATAATTTTGTTAAAAGTGTATCTGAAACAAAATAGTATATAATTAAATTATCGAAGTATACTGCCTTAAATGTTTGGTTCGTCCATAAGCGAATTCTAAATAATTACAAAAATATATATTTCGCACAGTGTGTAAATTTTTCGAGTTGCAAAAGAAACAGTAACGTCGAAAATATTTTCGCCGAATACTTTCAAATGTTTTTCTGTGCAGTATTCGTTAGGCAATATGACTTAAACATAATGATGCTGTTCTCTATAGTGAATAAATAGTCTAAACACAATTAATTCAGTTCTCCAGCCACGATAAGAAAATTACGACGCATTTGAAATTATTTAAAGTGACTTTAATAATAGTACGAGCTGACTAATTTTTAAATTAATTGCCAGTATATAATACCAATATATTAACAAAACCCTTTTGAACGCGCAAACGCTTCAAATATTAGGTTAAAAAATTTGATCTAAAGGTAAACTAAAAATGCAATGCATCCTGCACTTTAAATACATACTTAGTGTAATACACTGTTGTGGAGCCATTAGAAAGGTTTTAAAAAGTCTAAATGTTTGGTGGTTTTCAAAGACATTCTTCAGGTTTTCCTAGCGCAGAAAATACTTTCCGAGTGTGAATGGTTTCTAAGGTTTTGTTTTCTCGCATTAAAGGAAATGTGAAGAAACAACAAAACCAATTAGAAAATAATTTATTCAAACTTCTTAAAAACAATTTTGAAAACTTCAACGACACAAATTGCGCAGCGAAAGTTTTTAAGAAGCTATAGACCGGCTAGTGTTTCTTAAAGTAGTAGCAGTTTTACTATGAAATCGTTCCGCAATCGTATCATTTGTTCACCTTCAATCAGTGTTCGGGCACATTTCTTTTGATTTTAGAACAAATTAAAAATTTACTGCATATATATATATATATATATATATATATATATATATATATATATATATATATATATATATATATATATATATACATATACACATTCAATCGTTTATTAGTGCTTCAACAATAATTTGTGAGACGGAGATTAACGAGGTAATTTAGAAGAATTGTTTCAGAATACAAAATATCTGAAACCACATAATAACCGCAATTAATTTAAAAACAAGTTCCCCATTTTCTACACTATTTTTTACGTTTGTATTTTCTAGTTAGTAAAAATATTTTATGTACCTGCTATTTATAGCAATAGACATTTACCGCTCGATCGCCCTTAAGGAGGAGTGTTAGACAACTATATTGTATCTTCAGTGTTTGAGCCATAACATTTATTCAAATTGTATTATCAAAATTTTCTCTTCTACAAAGCATAGGATTTATTCTTCGTAAACCGCTTGACATAAATAATAACGAAATCTTGCATTAATTTGTAATGCGGAATCATTGGAAGAGAATTCTTAAACATTAACCTTTAATTATGTTTGCAATTATTATGCATGACAAATTAATGAAATATTCCATTATTATTTATGTCAAGCAGTTTACCAAGAATAAATTCTAAGCTTTTTCAAACAGAAAGTTTTAATAATACAATCTGAAATTACTCAAAAACTGAAAATTCAGTAAAACTGTCTAACACTTCCCCTTAAGATAAATGAAAATGAAGGGGTTGGGATGGAAGCTGGGTTGGCTGCACTGTTTCCCGCGCTTTAGGCGCATGTGTGTTGTGTTGGTATAATTTAGGAGCTTCAAACCGCCGCTAGTGAATTATTCGTGAAGTTTTAAGTGCTCTGTCGCAACATGTATACACCCCCTAAAAAAAACAGAGCGGCGCGTTTTAACCAAGGCTCACCAAAGAGCTAAAGCTGAACACGAACGGGAAATATAGTAAAACGTACTTTAGAAAGCCTACCGTTTAATTCGAATGCTACTGAGGCTTTAATACTTAGCCAGACATGTAGTGCACAAAAATCATATAACAATTATTTTGAAATAGGTACCGAATTTAATGTGTATATGATTATAAACACATATGCATACGCCAATTGTCCCTTTAGGCTACTTAAGCACGGAACGCAATCAAATTTTTCGTATTCCGTTTAGGACCTTAACTTTTTTACGTTTGAGGCGCAGAAACAGAGAATATAACACGTCCCATCAAACACCTCATCGCCTCTAGGCGCGGATTACTAGACTAGCGTGCAGTGTTTTCGTAGTTAAGTGTTCAAACAGGACTTCAAAAGATCACCCTGTTGTTTTGTTTGTGGAAAGTACAATGCAGGTTTGTTGTTTTACCATTACGGTTGATATTTTTTCGTGAACAGCAACGTGAATAAGTAGTTTTTAGCCTTTTTGAAAACCAATGTAATAATAATTTTAGTTAGACGGCATTTTTTAAACCAAAGGGACACTGTTCGAAGCGTGTCTCCTTTTCGTAGATAGGAACATTAGAAATATTTTTAATAGTCATATAAACGTTGGTATATTGCCAAAATGACCAATATAACATTTTCAGCAACGCGATATTGGCATTATAAGCAGTATACCAAAAGAGCCAATACCACCCGCTTTGAAATGTGATATTGGCTCTTCTGGCAATATACCATAAACCGGGGTTACTTTGACTTAGCGGGATATTGGCTCTTCTGGCAATATACCATAAACCGGGGTTACTTTGACTTAGCGGGGTAACTTTGACAACTCAAAATTTTGGTTTTTATGTTATTTATTGACGAAAGTTTCAAGCATTAGCTATAAGGATAAAAGGAATCGTTTAGATTACTCGGCTCAGATTATATGTTTATTTACCAGAAAACCCAAAAACTAATATGTTAAATTGTCAAAGTAACCCGGAAAATGGTCAAAGTAACCCAGGTTTACGGTACCAACGAATGAAAAAATATTTTCCGTACCACGCTACACCACGTCTCGCGCGCCAGGTCCAATAGCTCTTAAAATCTACATTCAATAACAAATGTAAACAGTCAAAAGCGATTGTTTTAATGTAGGCCTACATGCCCTGGTGACGTGTTGATTTAGTCAACTAAATTTGCAATTATAATGTAACATCAGTACACAAAAGTGACTTAGTTTGTCCGCCAGCAAGCCCATTCCTTCACGATGACTACAGTTCGATCCCAAATAGGACGAGACCAATACTTTTATGCCCGCGCCTGTAATACGTACCTGAAATTCGTGGTTATTGGCCAATCTACACTTCCTCTGAATTGAAGAGTTGAATTTCAAAAGATATTAAGTGCCAGAATCCATAGGTTCACGATTATTCCGTCAATATTGTCTGAGTGCCATACCCTACGATCTTCAAAAGTGAGGTAAGGCAATACCATTATTGTTATAGGATTTCCATCAAAATGTAGTAAGTGGCATGTCTAGTGATATTCAAGAGGGAATAAGTGCCATGGGTAATGATATTCAACAGGAAATAAGTGCCGTGTGTAATGATATTCAAAAGGGAATAAGGACCATGGCTAGTGATATTCAAGAGGGGATAAGTGCTGTGATTAATGATATTAAAAAATATATTTAAAAATAAATTAGTGGCACTGCCTGTGTACATTGGATTCCGACGATGTTTTGTTTAATTTTGAAGGTCTGTATATGTTTGATATTTTGATAGCCAACAATGTCAGCATGATCTATTCTTAAAATTAAACCATGTTATTCCGATTAAATATGCGAATGTATGTTTTCTTTACGTTTTTCTGCTTTTCCTCGGAAGTAGGTTTTTGGCACTTAGTCAATTTTTTAATTTCAACTATGCAATTTATTTCCCGCAGTGTTCATGTCTAATTTTTCTTCTTTCTCGCTGTATTTTAAGAGTGCTGGTCTTCTTTAGGTAGGCTGAATGGCATAACTACACTACCAGTCGTCGATCCACTTGTATTACAAACACATTGTTATCTTTAAATACTAGTTGAAACTATTTGTGATATTTATGTCCTAACTACTATTTCAATACATATAATTAATTGTTTAATATATTAACGCATTGTAAACTAAATCGTTATGTATATTTACATGGACGAAATGTGCTAATTTTGCACTGTGATGGCTTGTGAAAAGTAAGACGAAAATTTTTTTTCAATTAAATTTATTTTGTGCACTATTAAGAGAAATGGTACGCTGAAATTAAACTTATAAAATAAATTAAAATTTTTCTTATATTTAAGAATGAACAGTCTGGATAGTGTCAAAACGGTGAATTACCAAGTGGTTTTCAATTTTATTAAAGTAAATTAAAATATAAACAGCCATTCTCCCGCTATACTGTAGTTCCCTTTAGCAAAAAAAAATTAAAACATATTTTAACTTATTTTTGATAAGCAAGTATCACTTAACTATTATTGTATATTTTATATGGTTTACACCATTTGTTTCTTTCTCACTCCATTGATGTTAGTTCACATTGCATATTTTGTAAATACGTCTGCAAACTTCATCACTTGATACTTCTCACTGCCTTCCATTAGTGAATGTAGGACTAAAGGTCTCCCCATGCTCTAAATGGGCTTAAATTGCTCAAAGTGACATCGATTTGACTATTTATTAGTATTTACTGTGCAGAAATAGAACAAAACAATGCTTAAAAATGAATAGTAAGAAACATGAGCCAATAAATGTTTAGTGACGTTAGTTACCATTTAATATCACGCAAAGCAATGGCATAGCCAGAGGGGCGATTTCGGGATATATCTCCCACGCCTATATGAAAATAAGCTGCTTGAAGATAACATTAGCAGTCTTATATTCACAGTTACAAAAACTCCTTAGATTCCATAATTTTGTATACTGAAACAGAAATTTTTCCTGGTGAGCGCCCCCGGCATGACGTGTGATCAGTGTCCCCTTGTTATTTTGTGAACATTTTCAAGTTGATATCCCCCTCCCCCCGAAGAAAAATCCTGGCTACGCCCCTGAGTCACGAAGAATATTAAAAATATCGTAATTGAAACACCCCTAATTTTTTTTTTCGTTGGGTGAATAGGTCTAGTGAGTATGGAAAATAATTTACAAGGTGCTAAGTTCCTAGTTAGCAAATGTTGCTGTGTATGATTTATAACAGTGATTCGCCAGAAATGTCTCCGTAATAGTTATTGAAACTTGAGTTAAAATAAATATACGGGAATTCTTTCTTTTCTATGTACATTTAGGTACTTACACAAACAATACTGCGACTCCTTGTACTTCAGCTCTTCATTAAATGAAAAAAAATTATTTATTAACTTCTACATTCCTATGATTTTGCCTCTGTTACGATCACGATCGATAGTTTTACAGTTATTTCAAAAATATGTTTTTGAAAGCAACGTAGTTTTGATATCTAACACTCCCCTACATTGCTTTGTCACAAATATATCATAACTTGTACTGATTTTTCAGGTGACAATTACAGTTTTTTCACATATTTGCTGCCAAAGGCTCACCGAAAGAACTGTACATTATTTTGAAAAACACAAAAAATTCAACATCACATGACTTGTCTTGGCTTGAATTTTTTCAAAGCATTTCGTCAAAAATTTTGAGTTTTTTTCAATAGTGTGAAAAAACCTACTTAGCATGGCCTTAAAGTAGGACGTACAGGTCTGAGAGCATTTCGTTGATGGATGTGCCATCACAATATTTTCGTAGTTTTCATTTTCTCTATTAAGATAACAGAAGCAATGCGCGGTAAACAAACGTGCTGTAGCCATCAAAGGACATTTTAAAATTCCTCAAAAATTTTATTATACAGATATTAATTTGGTACCCACTGTCGATAATAGTAAAAAATAACGGGGGCAATGCCACTATAATTAAATGCTTGCACATGTTTGAAACTGATATGACTGTTAACAATGCAAAACAAATGTATTTGCAATGCCCGAAGATTAACTTACGTAATATTTTAATATTATGTTTCCACGGCATTCATGTGTATTCTAATGTTTTTTTTTATTTTGTACACAAATACATTAATAATAGTGAGCAACTTATTTATTCCATGGCTGTCGGATTTAGAGACTAGACTTCAGTCCTTTTAGGTTCGGTTTCGTTTTCAAATTCATGTTGCCAGTGCCTTATAATGTCACTATTTTAAATATTATGTTATTGTTTGTTGCAGATTGTAACTTTAAGATTATTCGTATTCCTGTTCGAACATGTAATAAACCATCACACTTTAAATATCCAGTTAATCAAATGGCAACTGTCACAAATCCTTCACACACCTCTCAGAAAAAAAACGCCCCTTTATAACATATATTTTATAGTAAATTTTCTCTATGCAAGTGCAAGAATAGACTTCAGGTAATTTCCAGACGTAACAATTCTACTTACTTAACCTCCGCGACATATTTTATTAGTTCACTAGTAGGACTGAGTTTGTATGTGCAAAGGACGAAATCGATGGAGTTCATAAGGTCATATGTAATGCTGCATCACCCCTACACGCAAGCACTCATGCGGCTCTTTACCGTCATTCTTTTCTCAATGGGTCTCTAAGCAGGGGTCAAATCACTATAAATATATGAGGAAAATATGGTATAAAGTTTTATATATATATATATATATATATATATATATATATATATATATATATATATATGTGTGTGTATCAGTGTTCTTCCCAGCACAAATTTAGAGCTGGGTGGTTCACGAGACCAGCAAGGTGCATCGTGGAATAAGCTTGATGGTGTTGATGGGAATGTCTGTTGCTTAGCCGGGTGGCAGAGAAAACTAAGCCGGGTGGGACGCCCGGCAAAATGGGCCTGGGGAGAACACTGAATAAAAAATTTGCAAGCCTAAGGCAAGTGAAATGCAGGCTTGCCGCAAGCTTGAATGCTGTCTGAGTTGTGGGCACGATTTTATGGTGATCGTGTATGTATGGATGAGAGAGTCGTTTTAAAGTGAACATTTAATTCAAATTAAATTTGCATATCGACAAATCTTGTCCCAATGCTGCTATGTGGCAACAAAAAATCTTCTAATAATCCTTATGCGCGCCTTTTATAAATACTGTAACACTCTTCAGTACATTAGGCTATGTTTGTCTTCACGAACCAACAAACCACCGTTAAGGAATGACCTCTTGTTTCTACTTTTTTAGAGAAATTATTTTTTTACGTCTAAATATATAAAAATGCTGTCTGAAATTTTGATTAAAATTGTCTCTTCTATGTTGGTTGATTATTTTCAACGCAGTAATTACTGTGGATTTAGCTAATTACGTTATTAGAGAAATTCTGGTTATTATAATTTTTAGTCGAAAACGTATAATTTCTTGTTTTGAAAAAAAAACCTTACCTTTCTTAACCATGAAGATCTGCTGACCTGTTTTAATGACAGCACAATATTTTTGTCCCCATTACTATATTATAATTTGAGCAAAACTGTTCTTTGACACAAAGCTACTATGCAATATTAACATTTAAATAATAATTATCTTTGCAGTATCAAAACATGTGTAGTGGTAATAAAAGTGATTTTGGACTGCAGAAAGAAAGAAGATTCAGCTTGCCACTATTTAGTTTTATGAAAACAATTTCCTTATTACTTGGTAGTTTTAAATGTTACTTGTTGCAATGGGTAGGCCTACTTGGTGAAACAGATCCGAAGACTTAATTGCGAATTTTACTTTACAAACTCGGTTGCAGAATTTTCGATATGATGTAACAAAATCACAGTGACACATTTTCAGGACCAGAATGAAATGTTATATATATATATATATATATATATATATATACCTGGCTGCCATTATTTTTACTTAGTGAATCTCACGTAAGTTACATAAGGCTGTTACAGTGTCGCCGTTTGTAGTGTTGTAGGTTTGCTAAGTCCTTGTTATGTTGGTCATCCTGTTGTACCTAAACGCCCGTTAGGAATTCAAGGTTTAAATATGGCCGGGATATTAAAAGCCAACATATTATATGAATTTGTTAAATTTATTTGATTAATTTAGCCTTCCTAGGCATTTTTACTGCACGTTATTCTAGCATTCGTTTCGCGTTTCTTTCTTCCATTCTTTAAACACAGCGTAACGATTCCCAGTGGTATTGGTTATGTCTACCGTTTTTTCTTCTTTTTTTTCGTGCGAATTGACCAGTTTCGTCTGTTTGCAACGGTTTATTCTACTCTCGAGGAGGTTAACTATGAGTAGATCGAGAAGTCGCTCACGTGACTTATTGGCAGAGACCTTCAAATTTCGCGTTATTTTCTGAGTAGAGTAGGTCTATACTACAAGCCGTCGGTGCCGTGCAAACAGTGTGGCGAGGAGGGTGGGTTTCCCCCTCCTTTTTCATTTTTTTTAAGACAACTTGTGCGGGAGAGGTGCAAATTATGTCTCTCGCCCCCTCTTTACTTTCCTACATTCATATTACACTAAGATACTGTGGTACGTTTATAGTAGGGAAACGTGTAGACGACGACACCCAAGTGTCAAATTACCTCGTAAGGGATTTTTGTTGTTGTAATTCTCCTTCCCCCCCCCCTCACCCGCACAAATCAAAGAACAGTTGATACGTCCCAGCAAGCTGTTGTTCGCTCTCTCCACGTCTTTCCCCGGCATCCATAGCATAGAAAGATAGGCGTCTGTCTACTGTGGGTTCGAATCCTGGTTCGGGCATGGGTATTGTGGTGTCACTTCACATCGACGTCTATCATTAACATTCAGCGTACTTTCCTGCAGCGGAGAACGCTTGTGCCCAACAATGTCAGCGTCATCGCAGATTGTGTTCACGGCTGTACATGTCAATTAAGGGCGCGGTATACCGTAATGTTCGTCACCATGTTTTATTTTTATGTTTGTACCAGTTATTTTGTCTTGTTTCGGACACAAAATGTGACTCAATTTTTTTCTTATAAAAATTTTTTATCTCGCATAGCTTTTGCGTAACGGCTCGTTCAAACCGAAATGGCGTGTTTCCGTTTTAAAGACGACACTAAAACTAACTCACTTACGAAACTGAAAAAATTCACAGCGAATAACGATGTTGTAGGATACAAATTCAGCTATGTTAAACCACGAAATAAAATGTTTCGTATTAAAAAAATTATCGAATTTATTAAAATTTTAATTTTCAGCATTTTTATTTAAATACAAAAATAATATTCTTTGTTTTTATGTACGTGACATTGTAGCCTGCGATGTCTTTATCCACTGTGAATTTTTCAGTTTGATATGTAAGTTGGTTTTAGTGTAGTCCTTAAAACTGAAACATGCATATTTTGTTTGACTATAACAATCCATTATGCGAAAAATATGATAAATTAAAAAAATTTAATAAGAGCCAAATTTAGTCTCATTTTGTGTCTAAAATAAGAAGAATATACCTGTTACAAATAAAACATAAAAACATGGTGATGTAAATGCTGTATACCGCACCCTTAGTTCTAGCTTGTTGCCATATAACGCGAATTTTGCATGTCTCATCTCTAAGGTCTCTTGGAAACAGTGACCGGGTTACTATTTGAATGCCTTAAGCGGATTTCACAATACAGCAGTGCGATACGCTCGACGCTTGCCGCCAGCGACAAGTTCCTACCATGTCTTCATAATACAGCGACAAAATATCGTCGGCAGCAAGCGACGCGAGCTCGTGCTGCCATCATTTACCAAGATAGATAACTTAGTAACTGTAATCGATTTTTGAAGAAACATGAACGGAAAATAAAAGAAATTGTAATCTGTTTATGCTCGCATCGATTTAAATAAATAAATACTAAACAGAAAGCAAAAGTTAAAATTCCTACTGAAAAATAAAGTAAGGCAAATATATTAGTTTCTTTTCAACGAACTTACCCTTTAATTTGCACAAATACCGGTATTTTTAACAGAATGTTATTAATATAAAATGGTTGTTTACTTCTTTCTAACTTGAAAAATACGTACACGATTTTTAAAACGTAAACAACTTTTCTTCTTCTTTGTATCGGTCGCCAGCGATGAGCATCAAATCCTATGTCAGCCACTAGTGCAATGTTCCCGACGCTCGACGCATAGCGTCACCTTGCTCTATTGTAAAAACCGCTTTACGCTAATGAGTTGTCCTACCCACCCTGTATTTGTAAATAAATATAACCGCCTCTTAGGGACGACTTTTACATCCGGAAAGTGGTCATCGAACGAAGTGTTTTCCATGATGTTCATATAGACGGTTAGGTTATCAGGACAAAAACTCCACGAATTTGTTCTCAAGGAAAAAAAACACTCCACAATTAATGTCTGAGCAACTTAAGTGCGGAAACCACTGTGAAGGATGAAAAACGTACCGAAACTGAGAATTATAAACACGTTGCGTTAAAAATATTGTGTGAAGACATGTTATTTGGGATCTAGGCTTGCTAGATAACGGAATTAATGTGTGAAGTACGCCAACATTAGTGTTGGAGAAGTCGTGGTTGCAACGTATGTGAACAATTACATTAATATTTAGTGTCTGTCTGTAATTAGTTATTTGAAATAATTACTGTTTGCTTCATAGGGAATAAATTGGTGACGTTTTTTTGTACTGATGTCACGAACACATTGTTAGGATATGTCAATTCAAGATGCAGACGTGATTAAAACAAATGGAGTTTTTCTTGTTCCTTGAAAATTACTGATACGTTAAAATATTTCAGATGTTATTTTGGGACCAAAATATAAAAAAATAAAAACATATATTTTAAACTAATGCCAATTTGAGGAAATAGAAGTACGAAAAATCTTATGTGGACTAATTTTTAAAATACCACCGAGGTTTTCTAGGCCTTTAAAACAATTATTTTGTGCGTATCGTAACAGAATTTAAATATAAACGAAACTCATTCATTCATGATCAAAACAAGAAGTAAAAAAAAAATTATAGTGTTACGTTTTAGAAAATTTATAAATACAGTAAGTTCTTAAAACGACTATAAGGAAAATTGTGCATTTGTTGCTTTATGCCAAGTCGTAATGAAGATAACAGTAGACAATTTAATTATATCTTTGAACTTATAATAAATGACACATTTTGTGAGAGATGGGCAAGTAGTAGTTCAAATTTAAATATTATAAAACATGTTTAAACATTTATGAAGAATTTAAATAATGAAACAAATTAAAATATGTTTTAATATTAATTTCGTAGAAATCTTATAACATATTAGAACTTATTGCATACTGAAATAAGTAACTTAAGCATACTCTCGACACTATGAAGCTGATCATATGCTGTCTCCGTAGAAGGCCCGTATCAAAGTTCTTCATCTCTGTTTTGATTTCAAGTGTCTTGCTCTTTATAATTGTGAACGTCCTTTTTTTTTCTTTGTCTCAAATAAAAAAAAACGCTTTCCTTAAGCCCTTTCGTAGATCACTATCTGAATTTGTGTAAAGTCAATATTAAGACGTCTACATGAAGAAAATCGTACAACTATATTTAAGAATTAGAGTAATTGTTAAATTGTGTAGGTCCAATGTAACTATAAGCTTATTTGGTACAGTGTAACATATAGGCCTATGTCTTTTTTTCTGTCTATTTTTAGATGGTTAATTGTATTGCATAAGCATATATGCATTTTGATTAACGTCATTACTTTACCAAGGCGCAGATTTTAATCTCGCCATGTAAAATTAAGATGAAAATAAATAAAGAATCAAGTCTCTAGACTTCGTATTTATTGATTGTGAAACAGTTGACCTACTTCAACTTCAGTACATTTACGTATGCCCTGTGCTTGTATTGTGTGATTGTGATTTCAGAACATTTACATAACTCATGTGGATCACACATTACACTGTTTGCGATTTTGTATTTTCACAATTTTTGTTTGAAACTAAACGACATTCATTTGTGTTTAAAAAAAAAAAACACATCAAATTTACCTAGTTGATAACAGGAACTGAGGAACATAAAACCATTAAAAATTAACGTAGTCAAGTAATTCACACAAAATTGTTACAAAAGTGTGAAACATACATCGAAAGGAATAGATATTGTAAAACATTTTAACAATGTTCACTGAAAATAGTTATTTCGAGTTCATGGTCTCCTGCTTTCGCGAATGTAATTTTTTTAAGCTGTAACGAGAGTTAGTATGAAAAATCTGTTTGGCATTTTATAAACAGGATTTTATCAGTGTTGGCTATTTTTTTTAGGTCTGAAAATACGATGGTTTCAGCGATTTATGTAATTAACGAATTTTTAGTAGCTTAAGTACGTTGGACCCGTAAAAATTCAAAATTTTATATTTGTGCCAAACACTGTTCAACTTTTGCACATCAGATAACACGTTAATTCCCCAAATAAAAAAAATAGGCCCCATAGTTTTTGCATAATCACTCATCAAAGTCACAAAATGGCAGTTGCGGTGTAGCCAAAATAATAAAAAATAATTAACTTGCAGAAACAAGATAATTCATATTGATTCTTAATGATGTGAGCTACTTCAAGACACTTTTGTGAACACAAAGCGATAACTTTATGTATTTTTAAAATATTGATGAAAATGAGTAAATTTTTGCATAACTTTGACTTTTGGCTACTACTGAAATTTTCAAAACTAACTTTTGTCAACCATGTCGTAAAATGCATTGATACACTAACTATCAGTTCCTGTAGTTTTTAATTTATTAGGTAATAACTTTTTTCGATTTTGGCTACACCGCAATGGCCATTTTGAGACTTTGATGAGTGATTATGCAAAAACTATGGGGCCTAATTTTTTTTTTATTTGTGGAATTAACGTGTTATCTGATGTGCAAAAGTTGAACAGTGTTTGGCACAAACATAAAATTTTGAATTTTCATGGGTCCAACGCCCTTAATCGATTATGGTTAGATAATTTGTCAGTTACGAAGTTGAATAAACACAATGCTTTCACCTAGATAGAATATATGTTCTCGTGATATTTTAAACTCCTGTCAACTGATACGCATTTTAGTTCTGTGTCAGAATAAATAATTTTACATTATAAAGTAAAGAACCATTACAGTCTTTTATCTGTCGAATTAAAATGGTTTACGTTCTGTTATTGGAACGTCTGTTAAAAATAGCCAGTTCCACTGATATTCCATTTATTTTGAACACTTACACTTAGGAAAAAAAATATAGTTATTCTTTTCCATTACCACCGCTTTTATATGGATTTGTTCTGAGAAACTGTCATATAAGAAACGTACCTAATTAAACTCAACGGATTTATTAAATTTCGCGAACGTAAAAGTTATAACTCCGAAGTATAAATAAATTTATTTGAGGAATATTTTACAGCTACAAAACTCTTCAATTAATTAATGCTTCAGACATGAACTCAAAAAAATTTGGAAGAGTTTTTTTTTTTTCGTTCAGAAATTACTAGTGAACTAAACATTGCGTTATAAATATTAAATATCATACCAAAATACAATACCGGTATAAATTGTAGAGGATTTTCAAACCATTATTAAAATGAGGTAATTTACTATATAAAAATGTTTAGGCTATGATACAGCTTTTGATAATATGGTTTTAAATTAAGTAGGTGTGCTGCTCTATAGGCCCTATAATGAAATGTAAGGAAATCGCAATCTCAATATAGCTTTACTGTCACTTTCGTAATTGGTGACGCCTATAAAATATTACCAGCAAAGCCGTGACAAATTTTATCGAGCTCTTGTGGGATTTACCACAATAGTCAACCATGAATATGAATTCATTCCGAAATGTCTCCTTCATTGAGTTTTCGAAGCGGATGAATGGAAAGGAATAACCAAGTGACTTAAAACACCCTTCGGCAGTTGCTTTTCTTTCACAATTCGCTGGAGAAAAGCGAGGACAGCTGGGATGGGAAAAAGGGAGTTTCTCCATTGTCTGTACTTCTATTGTGCACGCAGCTGAAGTTTGTTTAAGGAAAACATTTCCTAATGAGTATTTATCAGTTCCCAGTAACTGAGAGCTTACAGCCTACTGCAAGCCAGGGAAAACACAGATGAATTAATCTTCTCCACTTAATGTGATCAAACATTTACAAAGAAAACATGCAGTTACAGTTTTGCAAAAATACTGCAAGAAATTGTAGTATACTTATTTGTACTTAATTAAATAAACGTGCGATTAAAGGTGATGCATTCCAACAAAAGTACTGTCATGCTGAAAATAAAAAGGGGCAGTGAAAATAATTAATAAAAATAAATTAAAAACATAAAATACTTGAAAATTATTTATTATCACAGATAAATTCACTTCATATTGCGATCAACACGGCAAAACAAACAAAAAAAATTCATGAACATACTGTGTAATACTAGAAAATGCGCGAATGATTTTTGGACTACATCTGAACTGTCTTCTTTGACTCATGAAAATCACACATAAATATAATTACAAGCAGCAATATAAACTTTCCGAATTGCTATTTACAATGACTTTGCATGATCGTTTAAATACGCAGCGCTTTGAAATGTACAGATATTAACAAGAATTACTTCAGTACGAATATAATAGTTTACAAGAATCGTTTTACGTTAAGTCTTCTGAGACGGGAGGAAATAAATATATACACGACGATTACAAGTATCAGACTTTCAGCCATAGGAAACACAAAATCATATGAACTATGAAAAAAGTTCGCAAAGAAATGAAATGAAAAACACACAAAAATCTACTCATGTCCATCTCGCACAATACAAAGGATAGCTTAAAGAGAGGAAAAGTACTCACTTGCCGAGGACGAACGATGCGGCAGCCTTATATTTTACGGGTTTACGTACTATATAATTCAATAAGGAGATGTTTGGTTAGTTTCGCACACGCGGGGTGAGATGCACTGTCTGGTAGGACGGACGTCAAGCCCGCCGAGGGGGAAGTCGAGACCCGGCAACTATTCACTGGCTCACTCACACGTGGTCGCAGGGTTCTTCACACGAGATAGGACTGGTGTGGCGCCGCAGGGTTCGAACCGGCGCTCCTCCACGGCGAGCGATGGTGGTGCACGCCGGCCACGCCGCGCCTCGCCAGCGACGCGTCGCGCTCCAGCGTCGAGTAGTCGGCGTCGATGGACGAGTAGATGTGCTCGGAGGCAGGCCGTGACGGGCTGCCGTCCTCCTGGCCGGCGAGCAGGTGCGGTGCGTGTCGGTGCGCCGGCCGCGGGGAGGGCGTCGCCGTCGTCGCCGACGAGTAGTTTGCCTCCTCGGGCTCCTGGTGCGGGTTGTTCAGGTTGTTCTGCTGCTTCGCCGGCGACCGGGGCAGCGTCGAGCTGCTGGTGTAGGCCGCCGCCGCGTCGGTCGCCGAGGGCGTCGCCTGGAACAGTGGGTGGCTGTTGATGTGCATCTGCAGGGACGGCGACGGCGGCTGCTGCAGCTGCTTCGCCAGGTTCTTGTCGAGGTAGGGATTGTGGCCGGGGGAGTGCGCGTTGTTCTGGTGGTGGTGGTGACGGTGGGAAGAGTTATGATGGTGGTTGTGATGATGTGCGCCGTTCGCCACCGTCGAGTCTAGCGTGTAGTTGTTGATGTTCCTCCGGTACATGGAGCTCTTGCCCTGAGAGTCGCAGTTGGGCATCGCGTACCTCAGCCTCTCCCAGAACCTCTTCTCGCCCCACCGCACTCGGGCGCTCGTCTTGAGGTACGGCCTCAGGTCAGGGTCCATCTCAGCCTCCGGCAGGCTACTTCCCTCCTCCACCAGCACCAGCTTGAATACGCGGCCCTTGAGCGCCTCGTGCAGCGCCGACCGGAACTCGAAGCGCGACCACTCAGTCTGCAGGAAGTTGCGCGACAGCACGAGGATGACCCTGCGACTTGCCTCGGCCGCCTCGACGACCACGGGCGACGTGGTGTGCTGCAGGTAGGCATGATGCGGCAGGTCGCGGTAGTGCAGGCACAGCTGGAAGGATGGATTGCCGTGCTCCAACTCGGCCACGATCGACTGCAGCACGAACTCTTCGTCCTTGGGACTGTAGCAGACGTAGCCGTCGTACAGTTTCTCGCGGTCCTCGGCGCAGTGCTTGGAGCCGGCCGCCTTGAAGCGGAACAGCCGCACGCCGTACCTCGAGTACGCCCACACGCGCATCGGCTCGCGGAACACGAACAGCAGCACCGTCAACACGGTGACGAGCAGGAAGGCGGACAGCGTGATGACGACCATGGGCAAGTAGTCCGACACGATGATGCTTTGTATGACTGAGCCGCCGGCGTAGTAGTCACTGCACGCTGTATTGTTCAGGTCCACCTCGCGCCTCTGCGGCGGCCGCGTCTCGTTGTTGTAACACCAGATGTCGTCGCTGTCGATCACTTTCCGCGCGTTGTCCGACACCCACACCTGCAGCTCCTGCAGGAACTTGCACTTGCACGACCACAAGTTGTTCCCTAGCGACAGTTCCGTGAGGTGTGTGTTCAGGTTGAGCTGCCACACCGGGAAAGTGACTAGCCTGTTGCCGTCGAGCCGCAAGATTTCCAGAGATCTCAGTGGGATTAACGACACGTTGCCGATGTAAGAGATTACGTTGTTTTGTAGGTACAGCTCTCGCAGATGCGACAGGTGCTCGAACTCGAAGCCTTTCAGCTCGCGTATCCGGTTGTCCTCGAGGTGCAGCACCTGCAGCGCGTTCAGCCCGTTGAACGTGCGGTTCTGGATGGACTCTATGCGGCTGGCGTTCACGAACAACACGCGCATGTTCTTGCGGCCGATGAACACGTGGTTCTGCAGCTCGCCGAAGTCGTTGCCGTCCAGGTAGAGCTCGGTCGCGTCCATGGGGATGCGGCGCGGGATAACGCTGGTGCCTTGGCCCGAGCAGTCGACCACGTTCGTCGTCCACGTCTGGTCGTGGTAGCAGGTGCAGTTGGTCGGGCACGTCATCTCGCAGTCGCACGCGTCAAAGTCACAGCAGTGACACAGTGCGAAGCAGTGCGTCTCGTACGTGCAGAGGAAGTGCGAAGGCTTGGCGTCCACGGCCGGCAGCGTGGGTAGGCCGCGAGAATACGTCATCCTGCAGACGATGTTGTCCAGGTCCATGACACGTGGGTACTGTCTGATCTTGGACATGTTGTTTATCATCTGCAGCCACTCCATCGTGCAGTCACAATCAAAGGCGTTGCCTCCGATGTAGAACTCCGGCAGGGTGCGGTTCTCAGGAACAGGTGACAGCCTAAGTGCGTTCAGCTCTAACTTGACCAACTCGTTAGCATACATGTCGACGCGCACAATGTCTCTCTTGTCCAAGAAAGTGTTCACTTGTATCTGGGATATATAGTTATTGTTTATAAACAAAAGTTCCACGCTATTAGGAATTGACATGGCGGAGATCTCAGTAATGCGATTATGACTAGCATCAAGGGTCTTAATATTAAGGCCCTCCTGGATTTTATAATAATTACCAAGTCTTTCAATATAGTTCCCATGTATGTCTAGCCACTTGAGGTTACCTGGCACAAACGCGTAGTCAAACCAAACAAGGTGGTTGTCCGATAAATTGAGCCACAGTAGACTTGTCAATGTCGAGAAAACACCGTTAATGTCCGTGAGGAAGTTCGCGTCAAGTCGGATGGCCTCGATCTGCGTGTTGTGGTCAAATGTACCCCTCTCCACCTGCTGCACTTTGTTCTTGGCGAGGTTCAGCACCTGGAGGCTTGTCAAGTCCCAAAACATTCCGCGAGTAAGGTTGCCGATGTTGTTACCTATCAGTCGGAGGCCGGTCAACTGCTGTAGGTTTCTAAACGACCCGTTTTGAAAGTCACTTATTTGATTTTCACCTAGGTCCAGCGTCTTCAGAAATGAAAGTTCTTTGAGGGCTTCGGGCACTTCTTGTAACACATTAGAACTGAGATCAAGGTCTTTTAGGTCGGAACAGTTGCGAAATGCCTGCGAGTCGATGCTAACAATGAGGTTGTTGTTAAGAGTCAGCTTGCTCAGGACGAAAAGGCCATTGAAGAGGAGGGAGCCTATGTGGTGAAGGCGGTTGTCGGCGAGGTTAAGGGTGTGGAGGTTGTAGAGGGCGAGAAAGGTGTTGTCTTCAATATAGCCAATGGAATTATTTCTGAGGTCAAGGATCTGGAGGAAGAAAAGGTCTTTGAAGGTGCGAGAGTCAATCCTGGTGAGGGCATTATGGGAGAGGTTGAGCACGATAAGCCGGATGAGGCCGACGAAGGTGCCGTCGTCAACGTGGCTCGAGCTCAGCTGGTTGTCGGACAGGTCGAGCACCAGCAGCTGCTCCAGGCGACGGAACAAACCACGCGCCAGCTCGTACAGAGAGTTGTTCTGCAGGTAGATCTCGCGCAGCTCCTTCGAGCTGGAGAACAGGCCCTCGGGCAGAGTCTCCAGCCGGTTGCTGGACAAGTTCAGGATCCGCAGCGACGCGAGCCCGTCGAACGCGTCAGCGTGTATCTCGGCGAGCTCGTTGTGCTGCAGGAAGAGGTTCTGAAGCTGACGCAGCCGCGTGATGCCCGAGTCGGCGGGAAGGATCTGCAGCTGATTCCATGAGAGGTCCAGGTTGCGGACGTCCAACCCACCGCTGCACTCGATCCTCGCCGGCGTCGCGGGTTGGCCCGCCCTACTGCCGCCGTAGCCAAGCCAGTCGGCGTTGCGAATGCGGTTGCGAGTGAGATTGAGCGTCTGCAGGTTGCCCAGGAAGCAGTAGGCGTCTTCGGGCAGCGAGCGGATGTTGTTATCGCCGAGGTCGAGCACCTGCAGCTCCCGCAGGCCGTGCAGGCTCGACGGCGACAGCTCCAACGACTTGCCCGACCCCCACTCGGCGTTGCGGGTGTTCACCGCCAGACGCTTGAGGTCGCGCAGCCCGTCGAAGGCGTCGGCCGGCAGATGTAGGATCTTGCAGTCTTCAATGACGAGCTCCTCGAGTTGGCCGAGCCGGTGGAAGGTGCGCGGCGGAAGGGCACTCTCGAAGAGAAGTACATCGCTGCACTGGACGCGCAGCCGCGCCGTGCCCTCGGCCTGCAGGGCACCCAGGTTCGTGCCGTCGCCGTCCAGCGTGCGCACGCGGCACCACACGAACACGCGGCCCGCGCCGCCCGCCGACGTGTCGTTCTCCGCCGACCACGAGCATTGCTCGGGCGTCTCGTAGCGCGGCGCTGCCGCCGCCGACGACGCCATCAGCACGCACGCGAGCACTGCCGCCGACGACGCCAGCCCCATCGCGAGGTAACGCGCGCGACGATCACGAAGCACCGGTTGGAGTGCCGCTCATCGCCTCCTCTCGTGGCGCGCCATCGCTCAGACTACAGCAACCCGCGCGCCACGATCCGACCTCATCACGACGAGGAGGCACGGACTTTGTTCCACGAACGTCCACTTTTCTTACCGCTGACAAATGTTTACTTCGTCACAGAATACAAATACTCCCTAGAAATTTTACAAATAGTCTGTATACTCGCGCACTCACGTCACGTCCACGCTGTGGAGAAATTTTGAGACCGTCAACAAATATTCGATACGACGACGCAATGCGAGCCGAGGACCGGACGAGCGCCGGCACGTCCTACCTTTAACGCGGCTCCGCAGCGACTGACTGACCCGCGCGGCGGCGCGCTTCGCTATATACAGCAGGTCTCTTCGGGTGCGCAGACTCGCCGCTAGGCCGCCAGGCGGCAGCACCAGCCGGCACCCGCATGCGCACAGCCGCTCTCCGCCGCCGACACACTCCCTTCCTCATCCCCTCCACACATCTCTCCAGTTAACCCTCATATCGAGCGCCACCCCTTACACCTTCTGATAAATAACAATTTTATATGAAAACATAAAACTAACGTATAATCTAAAATCGTACAGTACAAAAGCAAAAATTTAAAACAAATAGTAATAAAAAAAGCGAGACGTGATATTTATGACGGGTACTGCTAACAGGAGCACTCGTTCCTTTTGCAATAACGCATTGCTCTCCAGTTTTTAGTTTAGCATGTAGGTTATTTATAAATTAAAATGTTCGTGATTTAAAAATACAGACCTTTTTTTTGCGATTAATCTGGAAAGTTACGCTTTAAAATATTAACAGGGAATGTAGTGTATTTGTTTCTTTCTTAATGGTTATTATTAAGTCACGTCCTTTCACAAAAATTTTTTTACTATAAATTTTTGTTTCCGATGGGTCACATTTGTTTTAATAAGACATAATGTTAAAGATAAATCATTGGATTCGCTGTTCTGCAATGTTTAGCAGCACCTTTTCTTAATATTGGTGTAAGATAAAGTAAATATTTAGATTTATAAATCACTTTTTCCACGGTCACAGTGGAACAGGTTTGGAAACTTGGAGTTGGAAATTAACCGTCATATGAATGATTGGTGCCACTGGCACTCTTGTGTTGTTTTAACATTGCGTTAAATTGATCTACGAGTAGCAAGTTCATGTCGTATCCGTTAGAAATACTGCTAGTACGAAGCTATATTGCAATGTTAAAACAACACTTAATTACTAGTGGTTCTTTTAATTAAAAAAAAAATTGTCAACTCAATTGCATTGGTAGATATGCTAGTGTCCTGAACTGTAATTCTAAGATGGTGATTATTAGTACAAGCACGAATTTTAATTTTACTATTGCTTCCAGTTCACGCCGTTAGTAAAACCTTTCTCTATTCAGCAGTGAATAATGCCGTATTTTACAGTATTGTATTCGACGATTTTGCTAAAATCTAAATCAACAAATAAACAAGTAAAAATTTCCCTTGTATTCGTGTATAGTTTGTAAACTACAGACAACATTGTGCGGAAAATAATACTAATTGCGTATGAACCTCAGTGCAGGAAGCCGTTACTTTTCTCAGTTATGTTCGCACCGAATAAATAAAAATATTTCCAAAATTTGCAGTGCTACGATAGTAATATTTACTCTTGTGATTAGTTATTGTACTGTTTTGTTTTATGAAACATAAAGCGTTCGATTCGGTATGTACGAAATATCACTGTCAGACTTGGTCACTTTGCAAAGTTTTATTTAAAAACCAAGCCAAATGACCTCATGGCGTCTGTTTAGAAACAGCGTTCGAAATTTGTATGTTTCGAAAATTATCGATTTTTTTTTTCTGTATCTCGCTTGTCTTCTGGCAGAGTGAAACTGGTTTGAATTGGCGTTTCGTATGTCAGTTTTGGCTAATTAACTACTAATTCAGAAACTACATATTTGCCTTAAGGGCACCGCCTAACTGCGCATTAGAGGCTCACTCACAAATGACGGAGATGTAAGGGCGACCTTGAAACGCGCATCAAATGCCGCAACACTTCAACGAGTCAAACTCTAAAATAGCGAGCAAAGTTTCCGACGAAGAGTTTTTACTGTGAGACATTAAGCGATCACCATATAACTTTATTATTGCCGGCTCGGAATAAAGTGACCACTCAAAAAAGCCTGGCTAAAATTCTATTTTCGGCAAAATTGTATCTTTCCGCGCGTACTGCTAACGACGAGAAACGACTAACCTCTCTGGACACATCACTAGATGTTTGCGCGTATAAGATAAATAGTGCAGTCGATAGGTACCTATATAGTTTGATTAAAATATTTATTAATTATATAACATACAATTATGTCGCTTTCGGTTGATTTGGTTTCTGTATTATTGTATTTAAATAGTAAAATACACTGAACTATATAGCGTAATTTCACTGCTAACCATATAAGCAGCAAGGCAACTAGGGTTAATGTTGAATTATATACAGCAACGGCTAGAGATATTTTTCAAATGTCAACATTTTAGTGTTCACTTTATCCTGAGCGACCTATAGCGGAACGTTTGTAGCAAAATTCAGTGCACTTCGCGATGTGAGTTTCACATACATCCGGTTAGTACATTTTTGACGTACTTCAGTCTTAAAAGGCTGTTTTTAGCCATGTTTGATGGCCTATAAACAATTTTTTATGAGCATAGTGTTTTAACAACGAGGTTCCGACCTTGTCTGAAGTGTGTTCCCTTTTAGTACGTTGGCACAATGGGCACACGTGGAATTAGTTCGTAAAAAAAAAAAAAAACTTGTTTACGAATACACTGCGACGCGCTTGAAGCGTGAGGTAGGCGGCCGCCTCAGTTTTCGAATTACACAACAGCCAGGCCATAAAAATCATGGGTAACCGACTAAATTTACTTACGGTAAAGTAGCCGACGGGCAACGCAGATGGCGGGTGGACACAAGCAGCGAATATTTCAGGTTTCATTCACAATTAAGAAACATGAGCACATGATACATACAACATAACAGTAGAAAATGCGCGCAAGACCAGAATAATTGTGCAAAATTAATTCACAACTAAATTCTAAATTCTTGCTGCAATGTTTAGGCAGTGACATTTTGTCAATAAATCTGAAGCGTTTTCTGCTGTATGGGTTGTGTTCCAAATAACACAAATATTCGCACTCCCGCACTCTCACTCGGAAATGATGTTGAGAGTGTTGTTCTATAAAGCAGAGTGCGAGCGCGCGAGTGCTGGTATATAGCGAGAGTGTGTAAATGCATACTCTGTGCACACTCTATATGTATTACATGGAGTATTATTAATTTATTACTCACGAATTTTGCAAGCAGACGGTTCAGTACGGCATGTAATATTTATAATATGTTAAGCGCGGTACACACTATTCATAATTCAGTATAGGATTTCGTACCAAATTCAGTGCAAGTATAGCACTGCGCTAGTGTTTACGGCAACTGCTCTGGTTCCAGACAGAATTCCGTGCTTAATTTCACAGATAGAACACGTCATATCTTTCTTCGTAGTGTATGTTAACGCGCATGAGCAATGCACGGTTTCAGCCACCGCGCATGTTAAGTTCGCAAGTAGGGTTGCCAATGTGATTTGAATAAAAATAAAATTCTTCTTTCCTACTCAACAAACTGCCAACGGAGTTTTCAAAAACTAAGTAATACTAGACTGTTTCACATATTAGGCAATTACACGTATGCCTTGTATTGTGAAACAGTTTTCGGGAATTTTACAGCTACACTTCATGGAATATAGCAACTAAAATCACAAATATAATTTTCTTCTTTATGTATCCAAACATGTTAGTAGACAACGATAGTGTGAATATAACACAGAAGTTATGCAACATTACTGTATTTTGGTATGAAATCGCAACCGAAATTTTTGGACAGAATTACGTGAGTAATTGAGTAAACAATTAAGTGATATTGTGTACTCGGCCTTAGAACAAGACACTGGATGCACGATTCTATCGATTACAATGTTGGTAGTAGAGTTCCTAGAGCAAGTGTTTGTCCACTCCCAAATGATTTGTAGGAATTTTGGGAGCGAGTGTGAGTATAAGTGCGAGAACGTGGCGAGTGCTAGTGTTGAATGTTTGGAACACATCCATCGAATACATTGGAAGGCTATTTGAACGTGCTTTAATTTGAATCGTATTAAGAGATCATAGGCAAAGATGGGGAAATTTCGCGAATTAAATGACCTGCATGTTAGAATCAAATACCTTATGCATATTCAAGCCCCTACCGTTTGCCCACTAGCTGCTACTCAATGAAACAACAGACAATGAAAGAATAGACGGGGTTGTAGTATTCACTGTACAATGGATTCTAGCCTGCAGGTAATTGAATTCTTGGAATTTCCCCATCTCTACTGATAGGAAATAAAGATACAAAGCCCCAATAAATTGCACAGTCATTAATTACAATACAGAAACATGGTTCCTTAACTCTAAAATTTCTTATTCTCGCTTTGATTAATTATCGTTTATTTTGGAGATTAAACCAATATGGACGATATTCAGTAAATCCGTTGCTCTAATTGATTGCTGTCCTATACGTCCGCGCAATAAATATGTATTACATTCCCTATGTCAGTATCTCTATGCACACGGCTGATGTTGAGCAATTGTGAATCAATCGGTTCGAATAGATGTAAATCAGTTCTTGCGCGTACGAACTATTTTCTAGGCTCACTGTTATTTTATCAAGTGTAAACTCACATTTAGTAACGATATTAGCTCATGTACCGTAGTATTTTAGCTTGAAGCGTTCAAATCACAACCCGAGTAGTGTTTTCAGGAGCCTAATATGTCTTGAGAGCAGGTATAGATCGCATGGTATTGGGCTTAACTTAGTGTCCGAACAAATCTGTTCACGTAACCGCAGACCTACCTAACTTCAGTAGGTTACTTAATATAACCGCCAAATGTCGAAATCACATGCGCACAACAGAAGCTACGTGGCGGGCGCGATGCGACACTGAAATTCTCGTTAAGCGTACACTAGTTCGTAGCGCGACAAGTACTAACGATATTTATGCATAAAATATACAGTTCACATTGCCACTACAAACTAAACCTATAGTACGACAGCCACATATTTGGATAGTATTTCAATTTTTTTCGTTTGAATTATTTGTGATCAATTTTAAATTTCCAATGGCATTCCAAAATGAGGAAATATACGCTCAATTATTCGCTTGCTTAGAAAAGGTTATGATTTCCTTACGTTAATCAAAAAAGCCTATCTTTTAAAATAAATAAACGCAATTGACTTCTAACTTACCCGTTTCACCAACATTAGGCTCAAAATCAGATTCCGACTCGAATAAAAATCGTTTTAATTTCAATTTATAATTCGCCTCGCGTCTGCCATTTTTGCTGTGCTGACATCACAGAAACCTTGGTGCTCATATGCGGACATCTTTTGTTTCCAGTGTCGCAGCGGTCGTGTCCCTTCTGTCGTGCCTATATGATTCCAGCATAAAAGGCAAGCTGGCCGCAACTTTAAGAGATGCAAGTACCTGGTGCATGGGCGGTGTACTAGCGAGTCGCGAGAACTCTTTTATACGTGAAACCGCTTAAATTATTCCTATTGCGGTTAGCTACAAAAAAACATACATTCATTTGAACCTACTCTTCTCACTTTTCGAAAATTCAGCACGCTTGTTAGAAACATGATTTTGGGGCCTCTTAAAACGGCTAAAAACGGCTTACTTTTCAGACTGCTGTAACTACGGAAATACGACCTTAATTCGTAAAATGCAACACGAAATGCGTGATTTGGCCTTTACTTCAAACTGTCCGAAACTTAAATTATACGGTCACCGGTTTAATTTCCATAGGGAAAAGAGTTGTACGAAAAACTTTCAGTTTGATAAGCCGCGAATAGAGGCGATATGCCTCCCATCGAGCATGGCACTCCCGCTCGAATAGCTCCGCTGTTTCCACGGGTCGAACGTGGACATTTGAAACCGGTACACAACACTCTTAACATTACACAGAACGGAATAACACTGTACAGTAATACCAACGCGCTTTCCTGTTTGTTTGTTTGTTTGTCTATTCGGTACAATTTTTGCTTGTTTAAAGTCGATAGCAAAACTTAACACACAAGACTGTAAAGCAGATAATAAGTATTTAAATTCAATACATTTATAACACCACGACTTTTAAACGAACAAAAAATTACACAACTTCTCCTCTGAAAATACTTGTAAGATTGAAAACGAAAAACTTTTGGCGAATGTAATAGATAGCAATAAGTGCAGAGAGTAATTACTGTACAGAAAACTCACACTGCAATCGTAAAGTTTTGTAATTAAGTAATCACTTCAGTGAAGATGTATAATTTGCATATTTCTTAAAATAAACATACTTATTTTGCCTACAATATTAGCTAGTAATTTCAAACCGGTCAAGGCCCTATTACCGTGGTATTTTTTTTATTTTTTTTTGAAATCCAAGAAAAGGGAGTTGATGTTTTAAAAGCAATACATATATTTCTAGAAAATGGTTTTAACATTTTCTCCAAGCAATATATATATACATATATATATACATATATATGTATATATATATATATATATATATATATATATATATATATATATATATATATATATATATATATATATATATATATATATATATATATATATATATATATATATATATAT